>JAECMU010163202.1:0-11426 GCA_016106625.1 Dracogyra subfuscus
CCTTGACATTTCAAATGACAATGCGACCTCGATTTTTAACATGTCAATAATATGAAATCTCATATTTACGAATTGTTTAAGTTTTTCATAGAAACGATTATTTTAAGAACTTTGGGACGTATTTCAATGAGTGCACTCAAAACCTCCAATCTACGTATTCGCATTTCTTTTGGAGTTAAGTATATAACTCCCATTTCATTCTATTGATGCAAATTGAAATATATTTAGTTAAATAGTTTTATTATACTATCAAGTCATTTATTTTGTTTCATAAGTCAGGTTGATGAAAGAGAAGCGCCTTGTAAATTAGAGTGTTTGTTTACACTGTGCATAGAGCAGATGAACAGAGCTGACATCACTTAGCCCCAATCTTTACCACCGGACATAACAAAAGTGAAACAAAATGGCTGCTCCCAGTTAGCAGGAATAATCATGGTTTTTAATTAACTCTAAAATTACACATTGTTCATTTGTTAAAGTGTCAGTATGTGTTGGTACATCATTCCAACACATACACTCTACCTTTTAAGACTGCCAGAAGGACCAAATATTTCAGATCCAATAGCCAATGATTAACAAGCATTCTACCTAACGGGCCCAACTGAAAAATGTGTAAATCGTCATGAAAGTTCAACTTTATCTGGATCCAGTTTTACAAAACATTCTTAGTGCTAAGATCACCTTATGTACACAGTTACCTTATGTATATATATTATAGTAGTTGCAGTCATTTTGCTTCATTTTCCCGAATTCACCCTCTTGTGAGCAGGTACATTGATGTGCAATACTTACAGGAGGGAACAATTAAGGCATTTGGCCTGGTATACATATTCATTGATATATAATGCACATTATTGCTTAATATCAACAAGTATAATTGTATTGTTAATTAATAAAATAGTTAAATGTAGGAAGGAAATGTTTTATTTAACGATGCACTCAACACATTTTATATACGTTTATATGGCGTCGGACCACACATATCTTGACAGAGGAACCCACTGTCGCCACTTCATGGGCTGCTCTTTTCGATTAGCAGCAATGGATCTTTTATATGCACCATCCCATAGAGAGGATAGCACATACCACAGCCTTTGATGTACTGGCTGGAGTGAGAAATAGACTGGTAAATGCGACGGCTATTATATATAACTGGCGAGGCCATTTTGTACCATCCCAGTGAATACGCCTTCTGGCAAGCTGGTGTTTACATAATACTTAATGTGTCACATCGGGAATTGGTCTTCAAACTGAAGAAACAAAACATACCCGATTTTTGCAGATGCATCGCAATGTTTTGTAATAATATCCATTTCAGTAACATGACAAGTATATACTATTTGTTAATACAAAATAAACACCATTGTCAAAGTTTTGAAATAACTGAATTATGTTTTGTATGCAAGTTAACACACATACTGATATAATAATTAAGTGTTTTCTTGGTTAACTGATCTTTTCTTTCCGTGGCCTGTTCCTGTGGTTCCAGATTGGAAGGTGTATATTTACACGGTCGCCATACAGTGTCTACACACTTAAGATCACAAGGTATTGTTTTATAGCCGTGTGAACACCCCTCAGCCGTCCTGCTTTATTACTGTATTTCTGTAAAAGCCTTTAAGTAGACTTTCAAATCTAAAATCACAAAACTTACCAATTATGTAGTACCAAAGAAAAGAAAATGATCACTTTGGTATTGGGAGTGGTCATTTTTGCTCAAATGTTCCCTACCAATAGGCCTAATAACAAAAAACAATTCTGTGGATTTTCTTAAACTAAAGAGAAAAATACTGTAACTCCATTTTGTTCTATGGATGCAAATTGAAATGTATTTTAGTCGGGTTGATAAAAAGTGATGAGCCTTGTCATAAATTAGAGCGTTTGATTACACTGTGCTTAGAGGATCTGGACGGAGCTGATGTCACTTTGCCCCAAGCTATTATAGCACCAGATGTCACAAAAACTAAATAAAATGGCTGCCCCCAAGTTAGCAAGAATAATCATGTTGTTAATTAACTCTAAAATTATGTGTTTTTCATTTGTTAAAGTGTCATCATATATTGGTGGTGCAGGTATGCATCTTTCCAACATGATGCTTCAAGTCTTAATCGTTGAATGAATGTAGTTTTGTTGGATTTTTGCGGAATAATTAAACAGACATGTGTCACAAAGTTTTGTAATAACATCCTTCCCAATAAGCCAGAAATAAGCTTACATTATTTTCCTATACAAAGTCACCATTGTCAAAACAAAACAAGTGTCCAACAATGCATAATGTTTTGTCATCAAGGCAGCAGGCGGCCTGTATTTACTTGAGAAACTGTTTAGTTGATTAAATGGTCTGTTCTTCCTCCCGTGATTTGTTTTTGGCATGTATTTATTTGGTCAATTGCATTACCAGTCACTGTCTGGTAAGAGCGCTGCCCATTGAACATAAAACAAAATACATATTAACATCATAGGGTATTGTGATGTTTTTGGTGGTGGGTTTTTTTTCTCCAATCTAATGTGTCACGACATGTCCTAATGCAATGCAAATGGTGTTTATTATTAGTGTGTAATGGATCAAGACCCGTATCACCTTACTGCCTGGGGAAATTATTCTTCAACAAACAAACATTCTGAGAGTACTGCTAATTCATGAGTCGCAATTTATGCTGGAATGTAGTATCCATTTTTTCACAGAATTTTTACAGAAGAAAAAATAATATCTCATTTTGTTTCATTAATATAAACTGAAATATCTTTGGTTAAATACATAATTAAACTGGTTATTTATGCGGACTTATTAAAGGAAAAGCCTTGCCTTAAATTACTGTTTACTCTGCACATAATGGAGCAGGTTACACGATACAGACGTCACTTCCTACCAAGCTGGACTATGCCAAGTTGACCAAAAAGACACACGATGGCTGGCAGGAATCATCAGGGTTTTTTTTACCAATTCTAAAATTGAGTATCTTTCATTTGTCAACTGTCGGATATGAATCTTTAAAAAATTTAATGTTCATATTTGACCTTTAACATCAACTTCCAAGCATGTACTATTAGATACCTCACATGATGTATACAATAATTTCATGAACTCTTTATTTTCCTCACGTTTGTTCACAGGAAAAGTAGGTCACTGTGATCTCGATATGGTATGTGACACACAGCCTTTCTGACATGCTACCACATCATTTCATGATACACCTTATGCTGTACGAATATTTGTCAGATGCCATAACCAATATATCTCACACTTTTAATCACACTAAAACACATAAATAACACTACAAAAGAGTAAGAGAAGATTTATTAGACTAGTTTAACATACATGCTAGAGTAATCTGACAAATACGTTGTCTAAACTTGCTACAAATCAACATGTTACATCTCCATGATACATAAACTATTCAAATTGTCTTTCAAAGTCTTTTAAGTTGAAGATTTATAATACCTTGTTTTAATAATAAATTCCAACTGTCATCCAATTTAAACAATGAAGTGTACATGACTATCAATTGTTCTACTTTCTGAATGTTCCCTTTGTGTCTTTGAACAGAGTAATTCTTAAGTTTTCAACTTTGAACATCCATAATACCAAATTTTGTCAAATTCAAGTTAATATATGAATGTTCACAACAATGAATTTCTTCAAAGTTCATATGAGAATTATCACAACAGCAATTTACTTCCTCGAAATCATATTCAGAAGACTGAATTAACGGCCCAATATTTTGCTTCTTATTATAAAGAAATGTTCCAAGCACAGTGCCTTCAATCACTCATCTCCATGTCAACCATCTGTCTGTTACTGTCGAGATCTGTCGCGTTGTCACTCTTCTTGTCTTCAGCTCCACTTCCAAATCCTTTCTCCTCCTCGTCATAATCCCTCACGACCTTAGTGTCAGACTTGTCCTTGTCCTTATCCCTATCCCTGTCCTTGTCTTTGTCTTTGTCTTTCTCTCGCTCTCGGTCTTTGTCGCGACTCTTCTTTTTGCTTTCTCGGTCTTTGTCTCGCTTACGGTCCCTGCTTCGATCTCGGTCCCTTTTCTTATCTTTCTTCCTGGAAAATACAGTTGTAGTAATGGGTGAAAGAAAGACATTAAATTATTTAAAAACCACTGCCATAAACAGTAGGTAAAATTTCTTAATAACTATAAACCACAAAGTAAAATAAATGTTTTTTTCTAAAATATGTCTGCAGTTCAACTAGACATAAAATCACTCACACTATAACAGCCTATGTAAGATGGAAAAATTAGTAATGAATGAATGAATGTTTAATGACATTCCAGCAAGAAAGGTACATGGCTATTGGGTGGCAAAGGTATTATCAGCTTGAACTATGAAAGATACAATCATGCATACCAACAATATACCAGAAATAAAATATTCATAAAAAAACATAATTTATACTGTAAAATAAAGTTAATTTTTACACTTAATCAAATTCAGTGTATTGGGGAAAAAAAGATGAAAATCATATCCCCGATTAAATGAAGTTCGTATCTCCCAAGTTCAAGGGCCATAAATCTGCAAATATCTTTTACTTAATCGCCATGAAAGTCAAACTTGATCTGTAACAATACAAAGTTGTATACAAAACTGGAAAAATTGGAATTGCAAAACAAAGTTCACAAAGTTAATGTTCTATGACTCTGTCAAAAAGGGTAAATTGCCATGTCGAACTTGATCTGTAACTATATGACCGAGTTATATACAAAATTTCAGGTCAATACTTTGAGGCTATGTAGGGGGAAAAAAAAAGAAAAAAAAAAAAGAGTCTGAAAACTAATGTAAACTTGATCTGTACCTGTACTTGAAGCTATATATACAAAATTTCAGTTTAACATCTTGAGGAACTGCAAAACGAAGTATGAAAAACTAATTTGTATCATCTCCCAATTTCAAGGGCCATAACTCTGTCAAAAATAGGTAAATTGCCATGAAAGTCAAATCTGATCTGTAACAGTACATGATAAAGCTATATACAAAATTTCAACTTCGTATACTGAGGCACTGTGTAAAAAAACAAAAAAACATCCAGAAAACAATATATGAGACGGACGGACTAACGGAAATGAAACTTCTAATAATCTCCTCCGTTTGGATAATAATAAACTCCGGTTGGACTGCTAGGAGATTAATAAAGCCTAGATAATATTATATGACACGACTCAATAGGACAGTCATGTTGCGTCAACTGCTACGACTCGTTCAAACTATACAATAGATATCTCGTGTCAAATGCTATCTCAGGCCAATTAAAAACCAGTCACAGATGAATTACATTGCGTTATATAATGTGATCTAATTTTAAAACCATAGTCCCAAGTTTCAACCTGTTAAAAGTGGACACTAAGTTTAGTTAATCTACAAACCTGCATCACACATTTGGATAGGGTTATAACAAAGAAGCTAAAGTCTGTGATGTTTATACAGGGAAATACCATCTAAAAATAACCAGAGCTTGTCTCAATAACATTACTTATCAGACAAACATGTTTTTATAATTATGACCAACTCATTTTGGGGTATAGCAAAAACCTGGATGACTAGAACTACATCACATGTATGAAAATTAATATTCTAAATAATAAAATGTAAATACTTTTCAATTAATGTTTTTAAAAAGGCTTTAATAGTGAAACATGTTGTAGTGTTTAAAAACCAGGTTCTGTCACATTTAGAGTGGTAAGAACTGTACCTGTGTTTGGAACCACTTCTAGAACGAGACCGACGCCGCGATGTGGAGCGACTCCTTCTGCTCCTTTTTCTACGCCTGAAACAAAACAACGAAGTATGTTATTAGAAACACAAGGTAACAGCATCCTGTTAATATGACCCCAACCATTCTGAATTTAAACTTCATTCTAAAATATAAAAGAAGAATTCATATAAGCTGTTAGCTCTTACTCACATGTAACTAGTCTATCCTAAATAGCCAGGTATAATAAAATAACTTAGGCCAACACAGGTGTTTAACAATGCACACCTGTGATATTTTGTCTGCATTTAGGTCCTTCCCACAGGTAATGCATTTTTTCATACTATGGAATTTACTACATTTTTATTTTTTTCCTGAGCAAACTTGTCTAAACTACACATAAATTTTTTGAATTTTTTGTTATTTCCAAAACACTTTCACTTTTCTTCTTACTGAAATATTTACAAAAGCATGTTTGTAGGATGATGGGACTGACTACAGATGGGGCACTTATGGCCTGTACGACATCTTTGGGACACACATTAAAAAGAACACAAAGAAATTGGATTAATTTATGGTGGGGAAATATTTATACTTTGAAATACTTTGTTTCCCTTTTTTTTTTTTTTTTTTTAACGACGCACTCAACACATGATAATTACGGTTATATCGGCGTCGGACATATGGTTATGTCGAGAAAAAACCCAGTGGTTAGCTGACGGGGATCGATCCTAGACCGACCGCGCATCAGGTGGGCACTGTACCACTGGGCTATGCTGCCCGCTACTTTGATATACAAACACAAATTTAGTTCTTTAGCCTGGGTGTCCTGATTTCTGTGTTCCTGTTAGTTTATAAAACAATTCAAATATTATGCTAATTATAACAATTTATTATCCCAGTAGGCACTTATAATGGGGAAAATAGAAATCATAATTTCTCAGTGAGAAATTATCATGCATTGGTTTAATGAACAATACTATTGGACGATTTAACATCAACAAACCAATCACCTTGTTGGTACTAAATGTCATCATCAAAATTTAGCAAAGGACACACAGCATTTGCATTTACGTCTTTTTGGTTTCAGTGTTGAACTTGTAATGAAATGGTCGTTTAATGCAATTCATTATAGTTTAGTTTTTTTACAGAATATATAGAACTTAGGGTTTTGAAAATTATATGAGAACTGTGAATATAATACAAATTTAAAGCAATATCCAGCACATTAAAGTTGTTTATGTTGTTTCTCTTGTGACAAAGCTTGTGACAAGTGAACATTATTTTATAATAACTGGTAACTCGTTTATTATCCTCTATAAGTTTTGGTAAAACTAATTATATGTTTTTCGGTATTTGTACTACTGGTTCACAAGTATGACTTGGGGTAAAAACTTACACAGGTGATCTTGACTTTCTTTTTGGACTCACAGAGGGCCTGCGTCGAGGACTGATGGACCTGCGTCGAGGACTGATGGACCTGCGTCGAGGACTAACTGAGACTCTACGAGGAGGACTCCTCCGAGGACTTCTCCTGGGACTGCGAGCACGGCTTCGTCTTGGACTGCGTCGCGGGCTGCGTCGAGGACTCCGGTAAGGACTTACGCGTCGTGGAGAGCGGAGTGGGGTGCGGGAACGTCTCACAGGGCTCAGCTTCCTTGGGCTGGGACTGGCACTCCGACTTTTGGATGACCTGTTAATGGAATCAAAGAGAGAAAAAAAAAAAGCCATTACTAAACTGAAATAACCACAAATGATAATCCTACCGACATGACATATGTTGTAGTTTTTTTCTTTTTATTTCTGTAATTAAGAAACAAATTTATGATTAATAAAGGGCAGAATGTTTTTGTTAGCTTAAATGTTAATAAAACACAAAACACAATACCACTGGAAGACAATTTAAAATTACAATAAATAACAACAGATAGTATAATTGGATACATTTAATATAAGAGTTCATTTTCTGTAAAAGAAACAATTGAATTTAATAGATCATTTATTAAAAGACAGATCATCAATTGTAGGTGGTTGAGGTAACACTATAGTTCTTGATATAAGGAAAGTTTTCCAATTAAATAACATGAGTGAAAAATTTACAAATATTTCTTTATAGAAAAACTGTTTCAAAATATTTCTTACAATGGTTACAGAAAAAATAAATTGGCAACATCAACCCACCAACTTTGGTTTACAACATAACATTCAAAATATTTTGTTGGATGTTTTATTTATCCTCCAAAACCTTTCTTGAAAGACATATTATGTCAGGAAGTATAGTAATTAGTATATTGTTAATCTCTAGAGATATCAGCCACAGTTAATAAGACACTGCCACCAAACATGCGGTTAAGTAATTTTGTCACAATGGACAATACGTTTTTCAATGGGTTGAGGAGAGGTACGGTAATATTGCTATACTCTTTATCAGCCCAATAGAGAACAAACCGGAAAACATTCTTGAGGGTGAAGAGCTTAATGTGACAGTCTTTCCATAACACAATATTTTCAAATCATATCATCAATCCATTATGTCACAAACATGTAGTTTAGAAGTAAACAACTTTTAAATTACAACAGATGCATCTCCACATACATCATAAAGAAAATTAACCCAAAGCAATTAGTATTTATAATATAACATAGTGCAATGATTAGTACTACATAATTATCACATGCTACCCCAACAAAGGATATTAAAAGGAATTCATAAAACGAGTGTGTGCAGTTGTCAAAACAAATGGTAACTGTGATATTTGATTGAGTAGCTAGAGTTCTTTTATAAGTCTACAGGCATATTTGCCTTTGATGTGATACATGTCTTTAGCCTCATTACATAAAAAGAAAAAATTCCACTGAGCTACATCCCAATCTTACAAGAAATTAATGACACCTTAACGACTATTAGGCAGTATTCTGTATCAGAGTGTCAGGATTTTTGCTCTCTCTTGGGTAATACAATAATCTTGACACTCGTTTCGTAAAATCAGTACGACACACAAGCTCGTGTAATTATTTCTATGTATGTTTGTTCCCTGTTGTAATTGCATCCAATAACCACCATTATGCAAATATCAAGTGCTGGTTAATGAATAATAGTTTCCTTTCCCATTATTAAATTATTTCCAAAGACTACAAGATGGGTTACTGTTTAAATTTGTATTACTGGAAATGCAAAACATACATATTTTACACATGTAATTTTAAGTTATTGTTGTTGTTTTTTGGAGGGTGGAAGTGTGGATTTGCTTTCTTTAAATCATGTATCAGGGTGGATTATAAAATCTCTCTTTCTATATCTTATTAATCAACGATGTGTAGTAATATCAAAAGTCATCATGCAATAAAATTCAATCATGTATCTAAAAAATTCCATTGACCAAAAAACTGGAGCCAGTAAATGATAAGAGAGAAAATATTAATGGTCTATAAACACATGACTGTCATATTCATATTAAATAACCTGCACCAATACAAACTTTGTAAAAAAAAAAGTGGGAAACATCATGAATATAAAACATTATATGTTAATGTGAAAATAGTTTTCATCCAAAAAAAATGTCAAAAATAAACACACAACAAATATTTACAATATGAAAAATAACTACTACAATATTCATGTTTCTAAAGACAAATTTAATAATATATTAATTCCACAAATTAATTATGGTACTGTGCCACAGACACTTTTAAGCATAGAAGGCAGACAAGAAATATAATTACAGGGTTTCAATTTTCAGCCAGTTAAGACTGTTATTTGTTGGTGTCAACATGAATTTATTTGACCAATTTGACTGCTATTATATTTTCCAATTTTCTGCTTTACAAGTGTACCTAGGACCCTTGTCTGTCCAAATGAAAAAAGACTAAATTATTATACTCAAATGTGTTTCTGTCAGCTCCTTGTTATTTTACACTACACACAGATCTGGTCCTGTTTTGAGGCTTACAAACAAGAACCCTGTACTTATAGTGTGCTGAGATTCATACACTGCAAACTACTATAGTGTAGACATCTAATATGATAAATTACACAAACAAATTATAATAAAATTATCAATGAACATCTTGACTAAAGGATATTTAAGTTCTATTGACCACAAGTTATATTTAGTTATAATGTTATTGGTCTCTGTAAGAGAAGACACCTAGGTTAACATTACTTATTAGCCAAGTCATCTGGCTTAAGGCTAGTAGGTACTGGGTTTGTATCTCAGTACTGACTCCCACCCAGACACAAGTTGAACAACTGAATGAGTAGGTGTAAGGCCGCTACACTGACTTCTCTCTCACTAACAAGTAACCACTAATCTACTATCCTGAACAGAGATACCTAGATACCTGAGGTGTGTGTGTGTGCCCAGGACAGCGTGCTTAGACCTTAATTGAATATAAGCACAAATGTAAGTATAAACAACAACTGATTAGCTCTAACATGTTTTTATATTCACATTTAGACTTACAGGGCATCACATACCACAGCTTTTGATATACCAGTAGTGGAACACTGGAAAGTATCTGGAAAGCTCAAATGGACTCTACTGGGGACTGAGCCTACAACCCAAGCAAGTGCTCCGCCACTAGCATTTCCATATACATATATTTATAAAACAAATGTAATAAGCAGTTGAATTTTGTTTTTGAATTTATTCTTTTTCTTCAAATTTTGATAAAATAATTAAAATATTTATGATTTTCAACTGTTTCATTTCCTGATGTAAATATTAATGAAATAAAATGTCATTAAATAAATAATCATATAGTATTAGTGCCAGCCACTGAACACATAATATAAAATACACCAAATGTAGTAGAAAACTTATTCTTTAAATTATGACACAACTACAGACCTAGAATGGAAGTAACTTATTGACTGGTCACAGTTTAAGCAAGCCAAGCTCAAGCCAAACTCAACTGGAACATCCTTGAAGATATTTGTGTGACAAGCAGTAATTTAGTAGAACATTTAGATTTCACATCGTTTACAATGGAATCAAAATGAAAAATATGTATACCCTTTTTATCACTGACACTGTGGACCATATATACAGTTGATACTGACAAGAAGTAAGAGTATGTGACCATAATAGAAATTAACAATTGTGCTTCCAGTTTTGTTATAATGTAAAAAATTTCACTTGTGAAAAAAAAAAAATATATATATATTCATCACAATCTCCAACTAAAAACATGGATAATTATTTGATATTAGGAATCACATTACAAATTAGAAAAAAATATAGCAAAATAAAACAAAAATGTTTAAATAGAAACAAAAATTATATGTACATGTAAAAGTATATAAATTATTGCATGAGTGGGAGTGTCATATGAAATTTATGGAACAAGTTTGGAAATTGTTTTATTCCTCCAGGAAGAGAGATGGGTATACATCAATTCCCAAACAAGTTCCATAATTCTGCACGGCACTAATGTGAGGTGTTAATTTATTTACTATTCACAAGCTGTAACTTATGCACCAATCGCATACAACTTGTAAAGTCCTTTTATTTATTTTTTATCTCATTTCATATACATTTACCTTTTCTTTGAAGCAGTTGTTTCATCCTTTGGTTCACTGAATGAAACAAAAATTAATAATTCTTTACCGTACCTATATTGTTCAAATTACTACCAAATATACAATGTTAAACAAATTATGTCAGCTGTCCAATACTATACTCATCTTTTATAATTTCATTGCTGTAACTGTATATTATCCTTTGTAACA
>JAECMU010163215.1:0-13710 GCA_016106625.1 Dracogyra subfuscus
AGGTGGGTGCAGGGAAATACACAGAGACTGCACCCATGGAGGAAGTTGAGACAGGTAGGCGATGGTGTGGACAGCTCAGAAGACAGAGTCGGAGGAAACTGACAGAAAGGGTCGAAACAGATTGAAAACGTGGGAGAAATTGGAAAGTTTTTTATATTAAGATCATGAGAATGATAGGCAGAGGGTGATAGATGAGAAAGATGAATGATTGTGTGAGCCAGCTTTGACGGGATTTGAACCACTGTCGTCAGCTTGATTGTCCAGCAGCTTATCCACTAGACCACGGACCACTAAAGCACATTGATTCATTAATCATTGGCTGTTGAATGTCAAACTATTTAATAATTTAACTCACAGTTGTCAAGGAAACCCATTACATTTTCTCATTAACAGTCTTGGATCATTTAAATGCACTTTTCCAAAAATATCACAGCCTTTGAAATGCAGGTAATGGTGGCATTGGTTGGCATGGAAAAAGAACAGTCAGAAATGACGTGTAGCTACAGGCTAGCAGATGGATAGGCAGGTGAGTGGCCAATAAATTAGCACCAATAAATAAAATTAATTTGGCATGAACTCTACATACCATTGTTGTTGGACTTATTTTCCGAAAGACATCTTGTGTATGTTGAGCTGTGCAGTTTATTACAAATTTCTGACCATTCAAACTGTGGGATAAAATACCTAAAACAAAACACCTGAAAAAAACACCAACATTTCTGGTCAGTTGTGTTCATCGTCCAAGGTTCACGTGGGTTAAGAAACCTTTCAAGATCGTTAGCAAAAAGGTCAAGGGTCATTGCCACCATAACCCTTTTAAGAAATTTGTTTTCACATCGTAACTTAAGTGTTCTTAATAAGCCTATTGATTTCCAGTCAGCAGATCAAAGGATAATTCTATGAGGCCCTCAAAGCATTCCCCCCCACACTCCACTGTGACGCTAATGATGGAAAAAGAATGTATGCTTAATAACAGCACAGGACATTAAGCATATAAATAATTATGTGCAATTACAGATCTATGGCAACAGCAATAAACGGTCTACAGACTGCTAAGACCAAATCTGCCACAGCAGAAGAGAAGATGGATATCCTTAATTATTACAACTCAAGGTTACAGTGATATATATATATATTTTTTTCTTTCTGTGCTTATGTCCACTACTTAAGGTTCAAACATGATATCGATGTACACAGTTCAATTATCTGTCTGGGACATGGTTAAATGGTTGGTCGTTAGTGAGAGGGAAGTCAGTGCAGAAGTCTCACACACTCAGACCAGAAACACTCTGGGTTGGTGATCAGTCATGGGATTCAGAAGCTAACCCAGTATACCTACCATCATTAAAGCTTAACTACCGTGTCAATGACAACAGACCATCATGATCACTAATAACGTATTACCTTTATTAATTAAGACCGGCCTCAGTGGCGTCGTGGTTAGGCCATCAGCCTACAGGCTGGTAGGTACTGGGTTCGGATCCCAGTCGAGGCAAGGTATGTTTAATCCAGATACCGACTCCAAATCCTGAGTGAGTGCTCCGTAAGGCTCAATGGGTAGGTGTAAACTACTTACACCGACCAGTGATCCATAACTGGTTCAACAAAGGCCATGGTTTGTGCTATCCTGCCTGTGGATAGCGCAAATAAAAGATCCCTTGCTGCTAATCAGAAATAGTAGCCTATGAAGTGGCGACAGCGGGTTTCCTCTCAAAATATGTGTGGTCCTTAACCACATGTCTGACACCATATAACTGTAAATAAAATGTGTTGAGTGCATCGTGAAATAAAACATTTCTTTCTTATTAATTAAAATGATTGAAAACAGAGCTTTACCAAGTAATATAATAAGAAAAGTCATAAAGGCTATTGATGATATATTTCTTGTTCGGTTTCTTAATGCTCCTTAACATAATATACCGTATATAGTATCTTACACAGTATATAGTATACATTAACATTTAATTTATACAAGCATTATGAAATATGTATCAGTTACATGTCAGTGTTACATAAACTTATATCAGTCACTTTGCCTACTTTCGGATTGTATATCCTCTAATAAGCGCCCTTGCGCTTATTCATTTCAAAATGGTTGCAGACCCAGGCACTTATTGTAGACCGGCGCTTATTGGAGACTCAGCCTTTATTTTTTCAAACATATTTTAGAAATGAAAGCTAAGAACTACAATTTTATTTATTTTTAAACTTTAATTTCGAACTGTAACAAAATGCTAAACTTTCACAAAACTATGAACAAATCAATATTATTTGTCCACGTAAAATGCCTAAAGTGTTCCAGGAAGTAATCAGTTTTCAGCTGTCTTACCTGGCATATACTGGAGACCAGGCGCGTATTAGAGGCCCGGCATTTATTTTGCAGACAAGGCACTTACTGGATGCCTGGGGATTATTAGTGAAAATAGGGTATTTGTCTTTCATTTTTTATATGCTATTATTCCTTCAGTGGTATACAGCGCTCGCTCGATGTGAGGTCGGTCTGGGATCGATCCCCGTCGGTGGGCCCATTGGGCTATTTCTCGTCACAGCCAGTGCACAACTGGTACATCAAAGGCTGTAGTATGTGCTATTCGGTCTGTGGGATGGTGCATATAAAAGATCCCTTGCTGCTAATCGGAAAGAGTAGCCCATGAAGCGGTGACAGTGAGTTTCCTCTCTCAATATCTGTGTGGTCCCTAACCATATGACTGACACCATATAACTGTAAATAAAATGTGTTCAGTGTGTTGTTAAATAGAAGTTTTCTTTCTTTTTCCCATCAGTTGACCCATTTTCTGACTGGATATCCTATCCCACTTTTCCATCAAGTACCAGATGACTAGTATATCAGCCATGGTACAATGTATGTTCTGTCCCATCTGTGGGAATGTGCATATAAAAGATATCTTGCTGCAAATAGAAAAATGAAGCTGGTTTCCTATGAAGGCTATATGTGTCACTGTTAACAAATGTCGAAGAGGCGGGACGTAGCTCAGTGGTACAGCGCTCGCTCGATGCGCGGTCAGTCTGGGATCGATCCCCATCGGTGGGCCCATTGCTGCTAATCGGAAAGAGTAGCCCACGATGTGGCGACAGCGGGTTTCCTCTCTCAGTATCTGTGTGGTCCTTAACCATATGTCTGACGCCATATAACTGTAAATAAAATGTGTTGAGTGCGTTGTTAAATAAAACATTTCTTTCTTTCTGTTACCAAATGTCTTACATCCAATAGGTGATAATGAATCAATCCATGTGCACTATAGTATCCTCTCACCCCTATACTACACCCTAACCCAGCCCTGTATGCTAAGCTTTCCCTCTAGGATACAGATGATGCCTACTTGTAGTTTTATATAGACAGTATGAAATGTTTTAGTTGCCAAATCAGTCTTTGGTTTTTGAAAATTATAAGCGAGTGAAAAATCGCACACCTCAATATGCTAATTAAGGTGAGTGAAAATTCACTCTCCATAATAAACAAAATAGGCAGTGTAGCTCTGATTCAATCATTGGATTTTGACTGGTACATCTACAAAATGTCTATTAAACCAGTATTTCCCTATTTATTTGACAAAGTGAAACAATGCTATATTTTTAAATTTTTATTTTTTTATTTTTTATTTTTTTATTTTTGTTTAACGACGCACTCAACACATTATAATTACGGTTATATCGGCATCAGACATATGGTTATGTCGAGAAAAAAACCCCAATGGTTAGCTGACGGGGATCGATCCTAGACCGACTGCGCATCAAGCGGGCACTGTACCACTGGGCTATGCTGCCCGCTTTTTATTGTTTTAATAAAAGGACCTTCCTATCAGCTAAATGAGCAATGAAAACTGTTGATTTTTGTTAACAGTGGAAATAAATATACCAATCTATTTTATGTTCACTGTGTGTAACGTGTGCTTTTTTTCATACACGTCAGATTGAAATTACATGCACAGGAGGAGCGCGATCGTATCCAAGCACCTTAAAAAGAAGGTCTCCCAAATGAAAACAAAAATGGCTGCAATGTAGAGGACTGCCCCCACCTGCATTAAATAAATTTATTCCTCTTGAAGAAGTTTTTTCGGGATGCTCCCAAAACCATCTGTAAAATGTTTACAAACACTGAAGCAGCATCAAGGTTTTGATTTAGTACCGATGCCTTCTTTTGGCTTCCTTGTACAGTATTAATCAATCTAGCTCAACAAACACACATCCTGGGCTTCAGTGAGCAGAGTCATTGAAAAGGATTCCTTCTGTCAGGCTTGTTAGTGTTTGCCTAGCGCTGGGTGGGAACGCCAGATACATGGACCACCTGCTGTGATGTCTTAGTGACTCTTAACCTTTCCGAGGATTACTTCCAGACCCAGAAGATCTAGAAAACGACAGCCGTCCCTCTATGGAATGACTTCACTTCTCAAACGAGCCCGTGATGAATGTCAAGTGGAGGTATTAATATCAGGAAAAGAACAATAACTTTTGGTCCTCTTTGTTGTTTTAGTCTCACCTCTATGAACTAAAAGGGCTAGATATAGGATTACTATTTTTTTCATGGCAGCAGTGATGACGGCATCAACTTTTGCATTAATGTTTAACATTAAAGTTTTGGTTTAGATCAGTTTCTCACATATTATACTTCCTAGGTAAGTGAAACTTGGTTTATAGTTATTAGCCATCATCTATGGATGTTCATCGCAGCTAGTGTATTGAGAAATTGTATGGTATGTGATACCTTCAATTCCATGTGTTTAACTAAGAGAGAAAGAAAGAAAGAGGTGTTTTATTTAACAATGCACTCAACACATTTCATTTACGGTTATATGGCGTCAGATTTTGAGAGGAAACCCGCTGTCGCCACTTCATGGGCTACTCTGTCTGATTACCAGCAAGGGATCTTTTATTTGCACTTCCCACAGTTATGGATCACTGGTCGGTACAACTGGTTTACACCTACCCACTGAGCCTTGCGGAGCACTCATTCAGGGTTTTGAGTCGGTATCTGGATTAAAAATCCCATGCCTTGACTGGGATCTGAACCCAGTACCTACCAGCCTGTAGACCGATGGCTAACCAGTGTGTTTAACTAAGGGTGGGACGAAGCCCAGCGGCAAAGTGCTTGCCTGATGCATGACCAATCCAGGATCGATTCCCATCAGTGGTTCCACATAGGCTATTTCCCATACCAGCCAGAGCTTCACAACTTCTTTAACAAAAGTTGTGGTATGTACTATCCTGTCTATGAGATTCTGAATTTAAAAGATCCTTTTCTGAAAAGAGTAGCTCATGATGTCAGGGATTTAGATCTCACTAATTTGGGCACAACGGGGACTTTTTTTTTCTAAGCACAGGAAGGTCATTTTAGGTCAATACTATCATTATAACAGCTACTGGAGAGTTGTCAATATTCAGAAATGTATTTCTAGCTGTTTTAATGAAAATAAACTTAATATTTCAGTGGTTTTGAGGTGAGATATTTTGAGGTCAATATGTTTATACTTAATTTGGGCATGATTATTTTGGGCATCTGTATTTTGGGCATCTGTATTTTGGGCACAATGTTTATTGCCTCGACTTTAATGCAATCTAAAGCCCTGGATTTGACAGCAGTGGGTTTTATCTATCATTACCTGTTTGGTCTTTAAACATATGTTTAATACCATATTTAACCACAAATAAAAATGTGTTGAATACATCATTAAAAATAAATTTTTCTTTCCTTTTTTTTTCACAGCAAAGATTTAGCTTAATGGCTGAATTAATTCAATTCTGTTGAACCATAGGATTGATTCTCCAACAGTGGATCTGTTGTATTTTTCCCATACCATCAACTGTTGTGGTATGTGCTGTCATGTCTGTTAGAAAGTGCAAATAAAATATCTGGCAGTCTTTGTGGACCCAGTAGGTTTCTCCTTTCATTCTGCTGAGGGTATGCAGCCCTCGAAATTCACAGCGGCAATTGCAAAATTGATTTGCGACAGCATTTCATTGCCGTCGCAAATCTTAAGGCATTTATATCTGAACTCGATTACAGATCCCAGAAAAAAAGCATAATTGAGTGTGGCCCAATGTTTTCTCAATTAATATTAATCAGTTTATTCTGGTATAGAAGGTTATGAAAGTAAAGTTGAGATGTCATGTTTTAGCATATTATTACTGCAGTGTCTATTAATGAATAATTTTGACAGCATTAATATTTTCATTAAAATTGCCGCTGTAGTGCTGTTGCAAAATTGATTTGTGACGGCACTTAATTGCTGTAGCAAACTTGTCCAAATTTCAAGGGCTGGGTATGGCATATTCACCATACATGTATGTCTAATAGCTACTGATTAACAATGAGATTGTATGTCATCTTTCTTTTACATGGTACATTATATATATGCAAAACACAATTTTGTTTAATCCAAATAAAGTATTTAAAACAACAACAACAAAAAAGCCACAACATTTGGTATCACATCTCCCCCATTAAGTATTCAAAAAAAAATAAAAAAATAAAAAAAAAATCCACATTACTATATGCCATCCCAATCACCTCCTACCCACCCCAATATAAATACCCCAACAACACAATTCAAGGACTATAACAAAGTGGTACACACCAAACTGCCAAAACTGAATTTAAAAACTTATTTGGGCTCCTGTTTACATGTAGGTTTTTATTTGCCAGACATTAGCTAACCATTTAATTTTTTTTTACTAAAAATAAATATTTGTTTTCCCAGTTTATAAACCCTCATATAGAGTTATTCTATCCTGAAGTTGGTGTTTTAAATTTATTAAAGAGGAAACCTTACCAATCCAATCAAAGTATACAGAAAAAACAACAATTCATTCAATAAAGATGGAAATAAAATTATTATTTTTTAAATCCCACATTAGAGGATAACTTTAAAAATATCTGTATTGTTTTACATATATCTTGAAATCTTTATTAAAATAATAATATTAAAACTTTGATTGGTTCAGCAAAACCGGAACTGCCCATGAATGTCAGACCAACAACTGTTATAACATGAGTCAGCTTGTATTTTGTATCAGCTTTTTTGTACCAAATAATGAAAACCAAAATAATGAGTATGTCTATCCACAAAGTCAACCAACCAACACATAACAATATATTGTAACCAAGATTTCCTTTTTCCTTTCTTTTTTGTTTGTTTGCTTTTTTTTTCTTCTTTTTTTTTGAAGTGTGTGATGCTACACAGCCACCCTCCTTTAATTTTCACCTAGCGAGAACAATGTACCCCATAACCAGCCTTGATGGTGCAGTGGTTAAGCCATTGGACTACAGGCTAGTAGGTACTGGGTTCAGATCCCAGTCAAGGCATGGGATTTTTAATCCAGATACCGACTCCAAACCCTGAGCGAATGCTTCGCAAGGCTCAATGGGTAGGCCGGTGTAAACCACTTGCACTGACCAGTGATCCATAACTGGTTCAACAAAGGCTATGGTCTGTGCTATCCTGCCTGTGAGAAACACAAATAAAAGATTCCTTGCTGCCTATTGCAAAAGAAAGAAAGAAAGAAATGTCTTATTTAACGATGCACTCAACACATTTTATTTACGGTTATATGGCGTCAGACATATGGTTAAGAACCACACAGATATTGAGACAGGAAACCCACTGTCGCCACTTCATGGGCTACTCTTTCCCATTAGCAGTATTGCAAAAGAAAAGAACAGTGAGTTTCCTCTAAAAACAGTGCCAGAATGACCATATGTTTGACATCCAATAGCCGATGATAAGATAAAAAATCAATGTGCTCTAGTGGCATCGTTAAATAAAACAAACTTTACTGTACCTATAATGTACATACTCCAAATACAAATACCCCAAACAACATTCAGTCCTCATTAACATATATACATACAGGGATTCAAGAAGCGTATTTGAGTTCAAGTCTAATGATGCTATATTGTGTGGATCTTTGCCCTAGATACATTAATCTTGCTAAACATTTTAAAAACAAATTCATCTAATTATTTATTTTTTTCTCTCTTTTTTTAAAATTTGTCCAGTTTATAAATCCTCTTATAAAGTTACTCTACACTGAAGTTGGTGTTTTCTTCATTTCCTTTTCCTTCCATGTCTGTAATTACCTGCTGTTCGCTGTCCATTTGGTAGTTGTCAAAATGGAGCAAATTACTTTGAATCACAAAGTCTAGGGTCTTAGGATTCCGGCACGCACTTAGCTGGGTGATGAAAATCTTAAAACTCTGATCCTCTATGGATGTTTCCAGACGGGCCCAGCGATTGAAATGGAACTTGCCCATCAGCCAATATTGAAAGTTATTCACTGAAGAGTGAATAAGTCTAATTTGTAGGCAAACCAAACAGATTGCACACTGAAGAGGCACGGGTCAGGCGGCAGTATAAACAGTACATATAGAGCTAGGTCTGGTGTGTTCGTCAAATTCGACTGCATTCCTGCCAATGTGTGTCACAGGAATCAAGGAGAAGTCAATTATACCAAATATACTGTGAGAAGGAAAAAAAATGGAACACTTGCATGGTTTTGTAAACCAAATTTCAGTCACCATAAGTGTCGTATGTATGTCTAAAATGTAAAGATGTAAAGTGATATTGAATGTCCGTAAGATTAATGTTTTTCGACACATTTGACTGGATTCCTGCAAATGTTTGTAATAGGAATCCACAAGAAGTCAATTTTAAATGGATTTTAGTTTTCTGAACAAGGACACACTATCTGCATACATAATAGTGAGCCTGATGCTATTTGGGTGACACATAATACACATCACAAATACTAAGAGGGAAAAAATGAAAAAAACACTTGGTTTTGTAGACCTAATTTCAGTGACACTTAGCTTCATAATGTCTGCATAAATCATGGCTAGTAAATTTTAAATATCACCAATCCCATGGATAGTGGATTTTATAAAATTTATATAAGCCCTGATAAAGTACAAAGATATTAAGTAAGACTCAATGTCAGTAATGTGAAACTGAATGTCAGTAATGTGATGAATGTCGGTAAAGTGATACTGAATGTCAGTAATGTGAGACTAAATGTTGGTAATGTGAGACTGAATATCAGTAATGTGAGACTGAATGCCAGTAATATGAGACTGAATGTCAGTAATAAGACTGAATGTCAGTAATAAGAGACTGAATGTCAGTAATGTGAATGTCAGTAATGTGAGACTGAATGTCAGTAATATGAGACTGAATGTCAGTAATATGAGACTGAACATCAGTAATGTAAATATCAGTAATGTGAGACTGAATGTCAGTAATATGAGAATGAACGTCAGTAATGTGAATATCAGTAATGTGAAACTGATTGTCAGTAATATGAGACTGAATGTCAGTAATGTGAGACTGAATGTCAGTAATGTGAATATCAGTAATGTGAGACTGATTGTCAGTAATATGAGACTGAATGTCAGTAATGTGAGATTGAATGTCAGTAATGTGAATATCAGTAATGTGAATATCAGTAATGTGAGACTGAATGTCAGTAATATGAGACTGAATGTCAGTAATGTGAGACTGAATGTCAGTAATGTGAATATCAGTAATGTCAGACTGAATGTCAGTAATATGAGACTGAACGTCAGTAATGTGAATATCAGTAATGTGAGACTGAATGTCAGTAATATGAGACTGAATGTCAGTAATGTGAGACTGAATGTAAGTAATATGAGACAATGTAAGTAATGTGAGACAATGTAAGTAATGCGAGACTGAATGTCAGTAATATGAGACTGAATATCAGTAATGTGAATGTCAGTAATGCGAGACTGAATGTTAGTAACATTGTCAACGTCCTGTCACTATGGATGAGGACTTTGGTTGCAGTCACCTTTTGCTGTTTAATATATATAGTGTTCATGTGATCCCTTATCTCTTTCCATTTTAATGTTGTTTGTGTTTTTTTGTGCACTTTTCCCCTCTTTTTTCTATCTTTTATAATGTTGGTATGATTTCTTATTTCTTTCCATCAGTAAGCAAAACAGATGGGTGTTTTTTTCCAATGGAAACAGGAAACATTATTACTAGTTAATGGCTAGCATACATTCAGTACAAGGTCATTTATTTCACTTGTGTCATCAGACCTTTGGAATTATCGGCATTAATACATCTGAAAAACCACTATAATGCACACATAAAAAAGGCAATCAAATGAATCATTTAATCCTATTTTCCTGTTTATTCACTATCAGCTTTTGTTCATTATCATAGCATTACCATGAAGAATATTTTATGAACCCATCGGACACAAATGCTACATATATCTGCAAGTTCATAGCTTGCAGAAATATCTAAAAATCTGAAGAAGGAAAAAGCAATTATGGATTCTAAATGGTTAAAAATAATTTTAAATTATACATAATTAAGATTGCAGCTTAAAATGAAATCTCATTACAACCGCTTGGCTAATTGGACAGCTGTCTGTTTAAGTATGTCAAGTCCATGCACAATTTAATTATAAGACCAACTTCCAGACACTATGAAGGTGGGATGTAGCCCAGTGGTAAAGTGCTCGCTCAATGTGCAGTTTGTCTGACATTGATCCCCATTGGTGGGCCCATTGGGCCATTTCTTTTTCCAGCCAGTGCAACAAGACTGGCATATCAAAGGCTGTGGTATATACTATCCTGTCTGTGGGATGGTGCATATAAAGGATCCCTTACTGCTAATTGAAAAAGAGTAGACCATGAATTGGCAACAGCGTGTTTCCTCTCTCAATATCTTACGCCATATAACAGTAAATGAAATGTGTTGGGTGTTTCGTTAAATACAAAATGTCTTGCTTTCAAACAATATGGGTGTGGGTTCTCTTGCTGCTAATGGAAAAATATAAGGGGTTTCCTAAAAGACAACAAATAGAAAATTAGCAAATGTTTGAGATCCATGAGCCGTTAATTAATAAATCAATGTGTTCTAGTGGCGTCTTTGAATAAAACAAACTATAATTACAATGTGAATGATCAAAGGTGGGTGAAAAGCTCATTTGTTAAGTTCACAGTAAACACTCAGCACCAGCATAAGCATTCGTTTCTTCTGTCATCTTTCTTTCGACTTCTCGGACTGAGAAAATACTCGTCGCACACTGCGTTATGTCAATGAGTGAATTATACTGAGGGCTCCAACGATGACAGGGAGTCCAATTTTCTGTGCTAATTCAATCGCATTGCTATAAGCTGCTTGCAGTTATCAAGCCAAATGTAAAAACGTGTCATTAGTTTTGGCACATTTAAGAAGACTGATGCATGGTGCAGTAAATATTAAGCCAAATGTAAAATTTGTCATTAGTTTTGACAAGCAGTTTATAAGAAGACCGATGCATCTGGCTGAAATTATTAAGATGGAGCAGTTAAGTATTAAGCCAAATGTAAAGTTTGTCATTAGTTTTCACACAGTTTTGGAAGACAGGCACGGTGGAAGCAAGTAGACATTGGGAGGGGGGGGAGGCTGACTGAGATCAAGGGCACAAAGCAAAGTTTTTAGGGGGTTCGGGGGTATGCTCCTCCGTAATTGTTTGAAAGCTAGTGTAGCTGTAGTTCACCAATGTAAACCTCGTATGCAAGTGTCGAGGTTTACATTGTCAACCGATTCCGCCATTAGCAAAACGGTTCCGAGGAATTTTGCTCGGAACGAAATTGCGGTCAAAATAATTATTACCATCAAATTTTTACACCCTAATAGTATATTGTGATCTATTTCGAGCTCACTGAGACCAAAAAATACTTACTTTGAAACAATCGTCACTCTGAATTAAAGGAAAAAAGTCCGGTGTAAAGAATGTCGCCATGCGTGTCAGCTGAAATAGTCGGACTTTTTTCCCTTTAATTCAAAGTGAAGATTATTTCAAAGTAAGTATTTTTTGGTCTCAGTGAACTTGAAATAAATTGCAATATACGATTAGGGTGTAAAAATGTGATGGTAATCGTTAATTTGACCGTAATTTCGTTCCGAGCAATATTCCTCGGAACCGTTGTCCAGAAGTGCTAATGGCGGAATCGGTTGACAATGTAAACCTCGACGCTTGCATACGAGGTTTACATTGGTGAACTAGTGTAGCTGTTATGTCCTGAAATGCAATTTCCTGCATTCTGTAAGTACAAGTAAAATTCATCTTTTCTGTCTAAGATTTACTACCAATATTTGTTATTCAGAATTATTGGGGGAGAGGGGAAAGCTAGAGCCCCCTAGCTCCTCCAGCTCCACATTGCCTGGAAAGAAAGAAACAAAGAAATGTTGTATTTAACGACGCACTCAACACATTTTAATTATGGTTATTTGGCGTCAGACATATGGTTAAGGACCATTACAGATATTGAGAGAGGAAACCTGCTGCCATCACTTCATGGGCTACTCTTTCCGGTTAGCAGCAAGTGATCTTTTATATGCACCATTCCAGACAGGATAGCACATACCACGGCCTTTGATATACCAGTCGTGGTGCACTGGCTGTGACGAGAAATAGCCCAATGGGCCCACCAACGGGGATCGTTCCCACACCGACCGCGGATCGAGCGAGCAATGTACTACTGGGCTACATCCCGCCCCACATTGCCTGGAAGACTGATGCATCTGGCTGACATTGTTAAGATGGTGCAGTTAAGTATTAAGCCAAATGTAAAGTTTGTCATTAGTTTTTGACACAATCTACAAAGACTCGATCAGGCACTGGCCAACATATTACTGATGGACGTAATAAATAAAGACCTCACAAGGGCCTTAAACTCTCACTTGAATGTTCTTCTTAAATTCATGGATCAAAAATGTAGTATCATAAATTTGTATTACAAGTAAGTGTATACATGCATTATGTGTTTTCATTGTGTTCTTGAATTCATTGCTGTACTAGTCCACGAATTAATCGAAAATTAGACCACTAAGAAAAAAATAGATTTCACATTCATTTAATTTTTGTCCCAAGACATACTTTCTTAACCAGATTTTGTCTTCATGTCCCATGCGTTCCTAATATTTTAGTATATAATTTAATAATCAAAACTATTTCTGGCTTTCAACCAATTTGCCAAATGCAAATTGTACAAACTGGTGGATTTTAAATTAACTTGGCAAACACTAATTTCATGTAATAATTGATATTTTGTTAAAAAAAACCCACCTGGATTTCTGTAATTTGCTCAGTTTAATAGATTAAAAGTTAATTTGGCAAAATATTTGCTGACCCAAAAGCTAGTCTTGAATTAATGCTTGACTATATACAGCCACAAATCAGAAAAATAAAACTTCATTAGTTTTTATCTAATATTGGCCAACAATTTAAAATAAAATACAAATATTTATAAAAAGTAAAATCTTATAAAAATAGTTACAAATGATGAAATCTCAAAGAATAACAAGACATGAATGTGGAGGGGGAAGGTCGGCAAAAAACAAAATCATAAAAAACTGGCTTAAGTTTTTGTGTCTATAAAGAATGATGATTACAGACAACACAATTGAAGGTGATTGTTAGCAGTACGGTTCTGCTGATTACTTGTGAAATAAAACAAGAATTCCATGCCATTGAGTGTCTTGCCTACAATAAACCTTTTTTGATGCACTGTGATGACATTGATAGGTGCAACTATAAACCAAGTTTCATTGATCTGGGATTTACAGTTTGTGAGAAACTGATCTAAATGCAAAACCGTAACGTAATAGTTGACGCTATCACCACCACGGCCACCATTGGAAAAGTAATACCTACATGTACATCAAGGCTTTTTAC
>JAECMU010163257.1:0-10772 GCA_016106625.1 Dracogyra subfuscus
GTGGGTTTTATTCGGGGGCGGGGGTTGTCTTCGTTTATCTACTAGTGAGTGTATCTCTTTTAAAATACAGTAATAGGATGGCTGTAATTAAAGGGACATTCCTGAGTTTGCTGCATTGTAAGAGGTTTCCTACTACCGGTAATAAAATATTTCTACGATTAAACTTACATATTAAATATATTTTCTTGTTTCCAATATCTGTGTCTGTATATTCAGTGCCTTTCTGGACCTTTTAATATTTGTAAGAAGCCCAAACTGGATTTCATCTTCAAATAATTTCGTACGAACAAATAAATATATTTTAGGAAATTAAATGAAATTTAACCTTGTACAAATATTAGAATGATCAGAAACAAGTTTAATACACAGCCAGTAATATTTTATGCAGAAAAATATATTTGACATGTAATTACAATCGTTAAAAAGTCTGTTAGTCGATAACATCTTAAATATTGCAGCAAACTTGGGAATGACCCTTTAAATTGAATAAGAACCAGTAATCTCTTTCTGTCTGACCCAGATGACCACTATCATTTTTAATTTAACTTTCAACCTGGAGACATCCTATTTTCTCTACTTTCTGGGTGTGTTGACTGGCCTGTTTACAGGCTGGTAGGTACTGGGTTCGGATCCCAGTCGAGGCATGGGATTTTTTAATCCAGATACCGACTCCAAACCCTGAGTGAGTGCTCCACAAGACTCCATGGGTAGGTGTAAACCATTTACACTGACCAGTGATCCATAACTGGTTCAACAAAGGCCATGGTTTGTGCTATCCTGCCTGTGGGAAACGCAAATAAAAGAGTAGCCCATGAAATTTCCTCTAAAAATTCTGTGTGGTACTTGACCATATGTCTGATGCCATATAACCGTAAATAAAATGTGTTGAGTGCGTCGTTAAATAAAACATTTCTTTCTTTTCCTGGGTGTGTTGGTACACTGATTATGAGCTTTATTAACAAATGTTAACTTTGTCAGCACTGGAACGGATTTGGTGAAAAGGAACCAGAGTAGTTAGCGGTTCTGTCTAATAACATTTGTGAGAACAATAACAAACAATACATACTGGCATTATGTTTAGTCATATGACAATGTGGTGGAAGATATACTCATGTGATAATTATTGTCCACAAACCTCAACGTCAGTGACACCCATGGAGAGGTCATGACCTCTGATCAGCTGATTGACTGTGTCACTCTGGGTTTGTTTAATGACACCACAAAAGCACATTGATTTATTAACCATCTGCTATTAAATGTCAACATTTGGCCATTTTTACAAATAGTCTTTGAGTTTGTTTAACGACGCCACTAGAGTACATTGATTTATTAATCATTGGCTATTGGATATCAAACATTTGGTAATTTTATGTTTAATGACACCACTAGAGCACAATGATATATTAATCATCGGCTACTGGATGTCAAACATTTGTTATTTCTGACATGTGGTCTTCCCATTAGCAGCAAGTTACTATCCACACAGTAATGACATTAGGTGTTCACAAATAGTAAGCATAGCATTTTTAATTTCCTACCATGTTTTCTAGATTCTTAATCTCCAACTTAGATTTCTAGATATTTAATCTCCATCTGGGTCTTCTGGATCTATAATCTCCATCTGGGTCTTCTAGATCTATAATCTCCATCTTGGTCTTCTAGATCTTTAATCTCCATCTTGGTCTTCTACATCTTTAATCTCCATCTTGGTCTTCTAGATCTATAATCCCCATCTTGGTCTTCTAGATCTTTAATCTCCATCTTGGTCTTCTAGATCTTTAATCTCCATCTTGGTCTTCTAGATCTTTAATCTCCGTCTTGGTCTTCTAGATCTTTAATCTCCATATTGGTCTTCTGGATTTTTAATCTCCAACTGGGTCTTCTAGATCTTTAATCTCCATCTAGGTCTTCTAGATCTTTAATCTCCATCTTGGTCTTCTGGATCTTTAATCTCCATCTTGGTCTTCTAGATCTTTAATCTCCATCTTGGTCTTCTAGATCTTTAATCTCCAAATGGGTCTTCTAGATCTTTAATCTCCAAATGGGTCTTCTAGATCTTTAATCTCCATCTTGGTCTTCTAGATCTTTAATCTCCATCTTGGTCTTCTAGATCTTTAATCTCCATCTTGGTCTTCTGGATCTTTAATCTCCATCTTGGTCTTCTAGATCTTTTATCTCCGTCTTGGTCTTCTAGATCTTTAATCTCCAACTGGGTCTTCTAGATCTATAATCTCCATCTTGGTCTTCTAGATCTTTAATCTCCAACTGGGTCTTCTAGATCTATAATCTCCATCTTGGTCTTCTAGATCTTTAATCTCCGTCTTGGTCTTCTAGATCTTTAATCTCCATCTTGGTCTTCTAGATCTTTAATCTCCAACTGGGTCTTCTAGATCTTTAATCTCCATCTTGGTCTTCTAGATCTTTAATCTCCAACTGGGTCTTCTAGATCTTTAATCTCCATCTTGGTCTTCTAGATCTTTAATCTCCATCTTGGTCTTCTAGATCTTTAATCTCCAACTGGGTCTTCTAGATATTTAATCTCCAACTGGATCTTCTAGATCTTTAATCTCCATCTTGGTCTTCTAGATCTTTAATCTCCAACTGGGTCTTCTAGATATTTAATCTCCAACTGGATCTTCTAGATCTTTAATCTCCATCTTGGTCTTTTAGATCTTTAATCTCCAACTGGGTCTTCTAGATCTTTAATCTCCAACTTGGTCTTCTAGATCTTTAATCTCCAACTTGGTCTTCTAGATCTTTAATCTCCATCTTGGTCTTCTAGATCTTTAATCTCCATCTTGGTCTTCTAGATCTTTAATTTCCATCTTGGTCTTCTAGATCTTTAATCTCCATCTTGGTCTTCTAGATCTTTAATCTCCATCTGGGTCTTCTGGATCTATAATCTCCATCTTGGTCTTCTAGATCTTTAATTTCCATCTTGGTCTTCTAGATCTTTAATTTCCATCTTGGTCTTCTAGATCTTTAATCTCCATCTTGGTCTTCTAGATCTTTAATTTCCATCTTGGTCTTCTAGATCTTTAATCTCCATCTTGGTCTTCTAGATCTTTAATCTCCATCTTGGTCTTCTAGATCTTTAATCTCCATCTTGGTCTTCTAGATCTTTAATCTCCATCTGGGTCTTCTAGATCTATAATCTCCAACTGGGTCTTCTAGATCTATAATCTCCAACTGGGTCTTCTTGATCTTTAATCTCCATCTTGGTCTTCTGGATCTTTAATCTCCAACTTGGTCTTCTAGATCTTTAATCTCCAACTGGGTCTTCTAGATCTTTAATCTCCAAATGGGTCTTTTATCTATACTTACTTAACAACTCCCCAGCTGTTAATCTACAATAAGGTTTTCTAGATTCCTATCTCTAACCAGACATTCTAGAAATTTAATTTTCAACCAGGTGTTCTAGATGTTTAATCTGTATTAATCTCCAACTGACTCTTTTAGATTTTTAATTGGGTGTTCCATAATCTTCAACCATGTGTTATTAATGCTTAATCTCAAAGTCCAACCCAGTATTCTAGATCTCTATCTCTAACTGAGTGTTCTGAATGCTTAATCCCCAACCAAGTGTTCTGGATCCATAATCTCCAACTGACACTTCTAGATTCTTAATCTCCAACAGACTGATCTAGATTCTTAACCTCCAACCTAGTATTCTAGAATATATATCTCCAACTGACACTTCTAGATTCTTAATCTCCAACAGACTGATCTAGATTCTTAACCTCCAACCTAGTATTCTAGAATATATATCTCCAACTGACACTTCTAGATTCTTAATCTCCAACCAGGTGCTCTAGATCCATGATCTCCAACAGACTCCTCTAGATTCTTAATCTCCAACCAGGTAGTCTAGATTATTAATCTTCAACTGGGTGTTCTAGATCCTTAATCTCCAACCAGGTAGTCTAGATTCTTAATCTCCAACCGGGTGTTCTAGATTCTTAATCTTCAACCAGGTAGTCGAGATTCTTAATCTCCAACCGGGTGTTCTAGATCCTTAATCTCCAACTGGGTGTTAAATTTTACATCCTTAATCTCGACACACCTTATCATGCTTCAGCTGTCCCATTCACCCCTTACATGTTAAAACAACAGTCAGCCTAGCATAATTTCCAACCTCTTCTACATCCTTAATCTTGACACACCTTATGCTTCAGCTGTGCCATTCTCCTCTAGATTCTTAATCTCCAACCAGGTAGTCTAGATTATTAATCTTCAACTGGGTGTTCTAGATCCTTAATCTCCAACCAGGTAGGCTAGATCCTTAATCTCCAACCAAGTGCTCTAGAACCATAATCTCCAACAGACTCCTCTAGATTCTTAATCTCCAACCAGGTAGGCTAGATCCTTAATCTCCAACTGTGTGTTCTAGATTCTTAATCTCCAACCAGGTGTTCTAGATCCTTAATCTCCAACTAGGTGTTAAAATTCTACATCCTTAATCTCGACACACCTTATCATGCTTCAGCTGTGCCATTCACCCCTTACACGTTAAAACAAGTCAGCCTGGCATAATCTCCAACCTCTTCTAGATTCTTAATCTCCCACTGGGTGCTCTAGATCCATAATCTCCAACAGACTCCTCTACATTCTTAATCTCAACCAGGTGTTCTAGATCCTTAATCTCCAACCACGTAGGCTAAATTCTTAATCTCCAACCAGGTAGGCTATATCCTTAATCTCCAACCATGTGCTCTAGAACCATAATCTCCAACAGACTTCTCTAGATTCTTAAATCTTCAACCAAGTAGTCTAGATTATTAATCTACAACTGGGTGTTCTAGATCCTTAATCCCCAACCAGGTAGGCTAGATTCTTAATCTCCAACCAGGTTTTTTCTTTTGTTTAACGACGCACTCAACACATTTTAATTACGGTTATATTGGCATCGGACATATGGTTATGTCGAGCGAAAAAAAACAGTGGTTAGCTGACGGGGCTCAAACCAGGCAGTCTAGATTATTAATCTTCAACTGGGTGTTCTAGATCCTTAATCTCCAACCAGGTAGGCTAGATCCTTAATCTCCAACCAGGTGCTCTAGAACCATAATCTCCAACAGACTCCTCTAGATTCTTAACCTCCAACCAGGTAGTCTAGATTATTAATCTTCAACTGGGTGTTCTAGATCCTTAATCTTCAACTGGGTGTTCTAGAACCTTAATCTCCAACTGGATGTTAAATTGTACATCCTTAATCTCGACACACCTTATCATGCTTCAGCTGTGCCATTCACCCCTTACACGTTAAAACAACAGTCAGCCTAGCATAATCTCCAACCTCTTCTAGATTCTTAATCTCCCACTGGGTGCTCTAGATCCATAATCTCCAACAGACTCTTCTAGATAATTAATCTCCAACCAGGTAGTCTAGTTTATTAATATTCAACTGGGTGTTCTAGATCCTTAATCTCCAAAGAGGTAGGCTAGATCCTTAATCTCCAACCGGGTGCTCTAGAACCATAATCTCCAACAGACTCCTCTAGATTCTTAACCTCCAACCAGGTAGTCTAGATTATTAATCTTCAACTGGGTGTTCTAGATCCTTAATCTCCAACCAGGTAGGCTAGATCCTTAATCTCCAACTGTGTGTTCTAGATTCTTAATCTCCAACCAGGTGTTCTAGATCCTTAATCTCCAACTAATTGTTAAAATTCTACATCCTTAATCTCGACACACCTTATCATGCTTCAGCTGTGCCATTCACCCCTTACACGTTAAAACAACAGTCAGCCTAGCATAATCTCCAACCTCTTCTAGATCCTTAATCTCCAACCAGGTGCTCTAGAACCATAATCTCCAACAGACTCCTCTAGATTCTTAATCTCCAACCAGGTAGTCTAGATTATTAATCTACAACTGGGTGTTCTAGATCCTTAATCCCCAACCAGGTAGGCTAGATTCTTAATCTCCAACCAGGTTTTTTGTTTTGTTTAACGACGCACTCAATACATTTTAATTACGGTTATATCGGCATCGGACATATGGTTATGTCGAGCAAAAAAACCAGTGGTTAGCTGACGGGGCTCCAACCAGGCAGTCTAGATTATTAATCTTCAACTGGGTGTTCTAGATCCTTAATCTCCAACCAGGTAGGCTAGATTCTTAATCTCCAACCAGGTGTTCTAGATCCTTAATCTCCAACTGGGTGTTAAATTCTACATCCTTAATCTCGACACACCTTATCAAGCTTCAGCTGTCCCATTCACCCCTTACACGTTAAAACAACAGTCAGCCTAGCATGAACACAAAGGAGGTCCATGCCACATGCAAGGCGGTTGCTAGGCACTCACAATGGCTGCCGACAGCCAAATGTGACAGAGACGCAGCTTAAAAACAATTCATCTCCTGCTGGCACCCAGTGCTCGACAGTCAGACACGTTATTACCCGCAATCTACATTCTCACCACTGACAACAAAGAACCACCGTACCCATGGCCAGTCTATTTTTTTAACCTTTAAACAAATAAATATTGACCTACAGATTCCAGGGTGGGAGGTGTTATATACTGTAGATATGCTGATTAGGCCAATACATGCTGTTATTACACTTCTGATATTATGTATTATATGTGATGTATTTAAATTTTTTTAATAAAGTCAGACATTTTGTATGTATCCTTGATGCAAAATGCTATTATACCAAAAATTAAGTATAATTATAAACATTAATTATATATTTGTTTAATAATGCAGAGTAGGCCTACATGCTGTTAATACACTTCTGATACATGTATTATTATTTTTTTTATTTAAAGTCAGACATTTTGTATGTATCTTTGGTGCAAAATGTTATTATACAAAGTATAAGTATAAATAATAATCATGTATTTTTTATTATCCTAATTAGGCCTACATACTGAAAGTAAACTTCTTATGTATTTTACAAAATATTGAAATTCGGACATTTTGTATACTGTAAACCGTATTAATATTGCGACGTCTTTTTTTCGCGAATGTATACCTTAGCGCATGTTCGCGACGTGTAAATTTCGCGAACAACCGTTGACAGCTAAAAAAAAAGTTGATAGAAACAGCTCACTGTAATTGTTACAAAGTTACTGTCTGTAAATCAATATTGAGTTATCCTGCATCAAGCACTTGTGCCTCGTACATAGTCTATAGAGGGGATTAGGCCCTACCCACCTCACCTGTATTAGAATCACAACGATTGAAGCTACGTAAAACAATTAACGATTAGTCGCCATCAAGGAGAGCTCGTGTATAGGCTGTGCCTGTTGAGTGAATCTTTTTGTGAATTTTATTCTCGATAAAATATTTCAAAACAAAACTTTAAGCATACTTCACACTTCAAACTGGAAAACAGTGCGTGCGTATTAATTTCGTGGCATAAGGTTGGACGCGAACGACGCGAAATTTATACGCACGCATTTGTTTCACGGTTTACAGTATATCCTTGATGCAAAATATTATTATATAAAAATTATTTATAATTATAAACAATAATGATATATTTTGAATAATGAAGATTACACCTACAAGCTGTTATGACACTTCTAATACATGTATTATGTATGTATTTAAACAAAATTAAAGGCAGATATTTTGTATGTACCCTTGATGCCAAATGTTATTTAAGAAATGAACGTGAATTATTTTGAGTTTCATGCTAGTATGAAACGCAAAACCGCTTTACACACTGTATGAATGGCGTAGCACGTTAGCGCGAAGCCATTCATACTAAAGTGTGTAAAACGGTTTTGCGTTTCATACTAGCATGAAACTAAAAAAATTCACGTTCATTTCTTATAATTCCAAATGCATTAATATTGTAATTATACAAACTTATCTTAAAAACCGTATCGCACTCTATTCCACAATTAATACAACTGTATCAATACACAAATAAGGGAATTCCCTTAGAAAGTTGCATTCGTTTTTTCCCGTCAAATCTCCGATGCGTTATAATGATTTAGGTTTTGTAATTTTTAATTAAAGTTTAATTAAGGTCGACGACAGTCACTTTTCGCATCCTTGTTTTGGGTTCGTACACAATAAATATAGCATATCTTACCGTAATTTCACTTTTTTTTTTAATTACAAAATTTTCTTCAAACACGTTCAGGTGCATTAGTAATGTTCAAACAAAAATATTTCAATAGCAATTTTTCATTGGAATTTCCCAGCTTTCTTAATACGGAAATGTCATGTACCCAGTTTAGTATTATTTTAAGGAGATGAAAAGTGACGTCATTGGCATATTGACGTCATTCAAATTCAAAATTAGCTGTATTATTTCAATGCTTCGCCACATTAAAATAAAAACCGGTCTACTAACCTTAACCCCTGTCAAATTTCTATAACAAGCAGACAACGTTGTTTACAGGTTGGTATTTTTTATTTTTCATAATTCTGGACAAAATATTAATTTTAAGTTTCAAAAGATGAAAGAAATAAAAAGTACCTTTTGTCAAATATATTATATCAAAAAATTACCGTTGGATAAGTTTTATTTACTGTGTACCAAGCCAAAACAAGGGTGCGAAAAATGACTGTCGTCGACCTTAATAAAAAGTGAATGTGAACACTTGACTTGAAAGGGATACTACGTAGTTTCAGTGTTACTGTGTGTGTGGATTCCAGAAGACGTTTGTGATTGTGTGATATTATTCTCGGAAATGTCAGGTCACGTAATTGTGAACGAAAGAGTATGTGTTTTCGCACGTGTAAGTTATCGATTTGGTGTTTTTGTGAAATGTGACAAAGCTGCGCTTATGTCTCTCTTTTGATTTGTTGATCATTATGATTCTCTGCTATAACTTCTAATAGAAGCTCTTTTTTTTTCTTCTCTTTTTTTGTGGCCTGAAATATACATTTTGTGTCTCAGTTCAAAACCGTTGTCGTTTAAAGCCTGAATAGTCACCTTCACTCACAGTGCAGACGAAATTGGGATAAAAATAGAAACGATGGAATCCTCGGGGATTCCCTTGGTTACCGAAAAAGTGCAGTTTTGATGTTCATGGAAGTATGAACGTTGGTTTTTTTAGATCACGTGGTAGCCTTTTAACCAATCACGACGCCTATTACAAAACAGTAATTATAAAATGGAATTATTATATAAATAATAAGTATAATTATAAATAATAATCATGTATTTTTAATAATGATGATTAGTAAACTTCTGATATATATATATGGCATTATACATTGTGGATCCGACTGTATAATTATAAAAACAAATATATAGGGAATAACTGGTTACTGTCTTAAGATATCAGCTTTATCCTGCGAAGGTTAGAATGGTGAATGCAGCGAGGCTCTGCCGAACTGCATTTGCCATTCGACCTGAGCAGGATAAAGCCGATATCTTAAAACAGTAACCAGTTATTTCTTTTCACGTGACCTATATTTCCGTCTCAAAAAGCTATATTTTTGGTCAGTGACCAAAAATATAGAAATTTATCTAGTCATTAGTTCTAAGTTTTTTACGTACACATTCAGAACAAGCTGTTGTAGCGTACGCCTGTCGCAGTCGCAGGGACCGGCCTTGGCCGGATCCCTCCGTCTGAGACAGGAAAGGTGTAGGGGAGGGTAAGAGAGGACCGCCTGCACTATCAGGTTCAAGGGAGAACCAGTAGTCCAATCAACTTGGTGGCAGGTGGGGGTTATGTGGGTGCTATTGAATTTTGATACCCCAATGGGTGTGTCCGAAAATAAGGTTATGAGCGCAATTTAAATGTAGGAATTTTGGCGCAATTTTGATGGTCGTTCTAAATTGAAACAGGAGAATCTAGTCATCGTATCTTGCCACTATTTATAGTAATTGCAGGATAAAAAACTTTAAAGTAATATCTTATGTATGTACCCTATTTGCAATGTCCTGCCCTAGAGGGAGGGATATTATGTCATGCACTATAAAATGTCATGTGGGGGAGGTAGAGGGCATTTAATTATCAAGAGAAACATAATTAAAACAAAACCAAATGATATTTATTCATAAAATAAAATGTTCCTATTTATGGCTATATTGTTCAGTATCTATTACAAATAATAATAATTTATAAACATAATAATAATAATTGTCAAATTATGTTACAGTGATGGGTAAGGCACGCCTCTTATTCGTTCGCACATTGCTGGCACAAATGCAATTTTGCATAATCTATTTTTTGTTCACGCAAAATTTTAAGCACTATTTACTTGGATATATCAGGGTACGCAAAAACAAAATAGGTTACATGGGTTTATTAATTTCTGCATAATCGATAAATGGGGTAGATGGGGGATGTGTTTTTTTTTGTTTTTTTTTTGTTTTTTTTAACGACGCACTCAAAACATTACAAGTACGGTTATATCTGCGTCGGACATATGATTATGTCGAGAAAAAAACCCAGTGGTTAGCTGACGGGGATAGATCCTAGACCGACCGCGCATCAGGCGAGCACTGTACCACTGGGCTATGCTGCCCGCTTGATGAGCATGATGTAACTAGATGGAGTAGTGGCCTTAGTGTTACACACAGGCATCTTCATTTATAATATAATAGTACAAAAACAAATCAAATATTCATCCTCCTTGCCACCCTGCTAGTTGTAGCACTGGGCTGACAGTGAAATAAAACAATGCATGTTACCTGTAGTTGTAGCACTGGGGTGACAGTGAAGTAAAACAATGCACATTACCTGTAGTTATAACACTGGGGTGACAGTGAAGTAAAACAATGCACGTTACCTATAGTTATAGCACTGTGGTGACAGTGAAGTAAAACAATGCACGTTACCTCTAGTTATAACACT
>JAECMU010163290.1:0-10099 GCA_016106625.1 Dracogyra subfuscus
TGTATCTATTATAGACTCGTGTTGACAGGTAGTGAATCTATTATAGACTCGTGTTGACAGGTAGTGTATCTATTATAGACTCGTGTTGACAGGTAGTGAATCTATTATAGACTCGTGTTGACAGGTAGTGAATCTATTATAGACTCGTGTTGACAGGTAGTGAATCTATTATAGACCCAGTGTCAACAGGTAGCATACAGATTCCAAGCCATAGGATTTCAAATTTCATGGGAAATACTTTTTGGGTTCCGTGTCCTGAGATCATGGGAACCCATCGGAACCTGTTTTTAGGTTCCATGAAAACAAGTTATGGGAACCCATTTCTTATACCATAATGTAATGGATTGTCAAAATGCTATGCAGATTGGGAAATATTTTCGAATCTTGCCAACTGACTTATTATTTTAAATGACAACAAATAAAGGTTCCAATCCTGTCAACTGACTCAGTGACTGTTTTTTAATTTTTATTTTACATCAAATAAAAGTTCCACTCCAGCCAACTGACTGTTCTGAGGCTTTGTGTTTGTCCTTGAATAAACTAAATGTAGAGATTCATCATTGTCGATTATTATTTATGTTAATAAGTTTAAGTAGTTCTGAAAATCCCCAAGTCCCCAACTGACCATTTGCACCATCACCGATATACACCGACTCATGGCGAGTGCTGAACGCAAGATGCATCGATCTGTTTGCATTATGGCCAGTTCTGGGCTGAACAAGTTGAGTCCGCCGAAAGAGACACGTTTTCAAACTCAATAGTTTCGACACAGTCGCGCCCCTTTCCCTCCATAATACATACACATGCTGTACTGACAGCTACATAACTATAACGGTTTACGTTATTTCCGCCCTTAATGAGAAGACAGGAAATAGTGGAGCTTATTCGATTGTCACCTTCAGTACTCAAGTGCGTGCATGACATAGGCAATACATTTGTCGATTTCAGTGAGAGTAATAAAAGCTTAACTATTTTTTATCATTTAGGTCCATAAATTTAACAGCGACACTACAAATAATTAGTGCCAGTGATTTTGGTTCAAATGTGCAATTTACATATGGATCAATTATTCTTTGGAGCAGATGCCGTGATTTCAATGTTACAATGGTCGGGTTTGGTTTGAGCGCGTTGTCGAACTCCGATTCGGGTTTACTCGAACACTGTGAGGTATGGCGAACGCTAAAATCCAAACCGGGTGTCGTGATTGTCTTGAAAACTATCTCCGATAGTTTTATATGAGAAACATTTATTATTTGTATAATATATATATATAATTTTTTTAATCTACATAATCATGGGAAACAAAAATTTGGTTCCATGGTTTTGCCGACATGCTACCGGTAACTATCGTTACCGTGAAATCTGATGGCTTGTATATTGTAAACAAGTGGTGACATGTATATACAAAATATCGACAGGTATAGACAAGTGTCGACAGGTAGTGTGTCTATTATATACATATGCTGACAGGTAGCATATCTGTTTTAGACACATGCTGACATGTAGCATATTTATTATAGACAAGTGTTGACAGGTATGGACAAGTATTGACTGGTAGCTCATCTATTGTAGACAAGTGTTGACAGGTATAGACAAGTTTCGACATGTAGTGTATCTCTTATATAGACATGTGTTGACAGGTAGCATATCTATTATAGACAAGTATTGACAAGTAGGGTATCTATTAGACAAGTGTAGACAGGTATAAACGGTGATGACAGATAGCATATCTATTATAGACAAGTGTAGACAGGTAGCAAATCTATTATAGACAAGTGTTGACAGGTAACACATCTATTGTAGACAAGTGTTCACAGGTAGCATATCTGTTGTAGAAAAGTGTTGACAGGTAGCATATCTATTGTAGACAAGTGTTGACAGGTAGAATATAGACACATGTTGACAATTAGTATATAGATGTGTGGACACTTAGCATATAGACAGGTGTTGATGATGGTGTATAGACAGGTGTTGTAGCATATATACAGGGTTGACGTGCCGTATATACAGGTGTTGAAAAACATGTAGACATGTGTTGACAGGTAGCATATATACAGGTGTTGTCATAGCGTATATACAGGTGTTAACAGGTAGCATATAGGCAGGTGTTAACAGTAGCATATAGGCAGGTGGGGACAGGTATCGAAAAGACAAGTATTGACAGCGTATAAATCAGTGTAGAATGTACAGACAAGTGTTGACAGGTAGCATATAGATCATTGTAGATAGGTAGTGAACAGACACATTAATATTTCACATCTATATGTTAATAAAAGTGTTTGTGTTTATTTAATATTTCACATCTATATGTTAATAAAAGTGTTTGTGTTTATTTAATATTTCACATCTATATGTTAATAAAAGTGTTTGTTGTGTTTATTTAATATTTCACATCTATATGTTAATAAAAGTGTTTGTGTTTATTTAATATTTCACATCTATATGTTAATAAAAGTGTTTGTTGTGTTTATTTAATATTTCACATCTATATATTAATAAAAGTGTTTGTTGTGTTTATTTTAGAATTCCACTAAGGAGCTGGCTGTCTGTCCGTTCAATGCGCGGCATGAAGTTCCAAAGCCCGAGCTGCGTCACCACATGGCCAACTGTCCGGACAAGGCTGTGCTGGAGAAAGATCTTGCATACCGTGAGATTTATTACACTCAACATACAGAGAGTTATTACATCAGACAGTGTGTCGTACTGATTTTACAAAACGAGTGTCAGGATTTTTTAATTGTCCAAGTGAAAGCGAGGGTAATACATTAATCCTGCCACGAGTTTCGTAAAACCAGTACGACTCACACACGCGTGTGTAATAATTTCTTTGGTATCCATATTATTATTATTGTTTTCTTTATGAATAACAAAACCCAGCTCAAAATGTTTCAGCCACAACTAGGAGACAACAAAATGACGTCCTATTTCAACTGCACAGTCTGAGCTAGGACTGGAGAAGCAATGTCCCAAAATTACGTCATTACACTTGTTATTACAAGTGTGCTTTGTATGATTGTTATTAACTGGAATATGTTGAACTGTAAAGATGAAATCAGTGTCGAGATTCTTGTTGTCTGAGACCGAGGGCATTAATACACAAATCCTGACTCGAGTTTCATAATGTCAATACGTCTTAAAGGGACATACCCTAGTTTCAGTTCATGAAAATTAACATTAAGTTTAGTTTAATTTACAAACCTGTAACACATTTTGATAAAGTTACAATTGAGTGAAACATGAGTCTTTGACTTTGAAATGGTGAAATAGCCTCTAAAATAGAATAAAACTCGACTACATAACTGTTACTTGTCAGAGGCACGTGCCTTTTTAAAAATATGAGAAATGCATTTTGTGATATTAAAAAAAACATCAGGATGACCAAAAATGGATACTTTAAACAATAAAATTTAAGTAAAGTATGATTTCAGTTATCAAAAAACATCTCTTAATAGTCAAAACTATGTCTTAGTGTTTAAAAATTAAGGTATGTCCCTTTAACATGTGAGTGTAATAATTTCTCTAGATTTCCTCTTTTTTTACAGTTCACAAGCCCGGATCCCTCTAGATTTCCTCTTTTTTACAGTTCACCAGCCCGGATCCCTCAAGATTTCCTCTTTTTTACAGTTCACCAGCCCGGTCCCCTCTAGATTTCTGCTCTTTTATAGTTCCCATGTATCTCTGTGATTCTATTGGAGGTGTAGTGGTTAAGCCATCGGACTACAGGCTGGTAGGTGCTGGGTTCAGATCCCAGTCGAGGCATGGGATTTTTAATCCGGGTACATACTCCAAACCCTGAGTGAGTGTTCCGTAAGTCTCAGTGGGTAGGTGAAAACCACTTGCACCGACCAGTGATCCATAACTGGTTCAACAAAGGCCATGGTTTGTGCTATCCACCCTGTGGGAAGCGCAACTAAAAGATCCCATGCTGCCTATCATAAAAGAGTAGCCTATGTGGCAACAGCAGGTTTCCTTTATAAAATAAAAAAGAAGAGGTGTCGGAATGACGATATGTTTGATGTTCAATAGCCGATGATAAGATAAAACTTCAATGTGCTGTAGTGGCGGCGTCAAATAAAACAAACTTTACTTCACTATTGTATGATCAATGTTGTGTGTTGGTGTTATATCAGTTCTTGTTTCGAGGCCAAGTACTCGTATCTCTAACCTGTTTTCTCACAGATATGGCGGACGTTTTTGTTTTCTCTGCACAATATTATTTGCCAAGCCTCTTCCACATGACCACATATGATGGAGTCTTATAATCTTAAACAGGTTTTGAGTGTTCCGGCTCAGTGTCAAAAAATTTCTTTCCAGCCAGTGCACCATGACTGGTACATTAAAAGGTGTGGTGTGTGCTGTATTGTCTGTAGGATGGTGCATATAAAAGATCCATTGCTACTAATGGAAAATGTATCGGGTTTCCTCTCTAAGACTGTCACCCAATAGCCGATGATTCTTAAATCAATGTACTCTAGTGGTGTCATTAAAAAAACGTGTCAAAACAGTTTTTGTTTTGTCCATCTACATCAAAGATAACTGTTGCCTAAAAATATCTACAAACTTCTATTCATGTACTTCTTGGGTGATTTATAAAATGTATATTTTTTGGTATTATATAACATGTATTTCTCGTGTGTTGTATAACATGTATTTCTCGTGTGTTATATAACATGTATTTCTCATGTTATATAACATGTATTTCTCGTGTGTTGTATAAAACACGTAATGATGTTGTGTGTTACAGAGGTGGCGAAGGAGGAGGGGACGTTCTTCAAAGGGTGTACGGACGTGCCCGGCTACAATGCATACAGCGTACAGATCAGTGAGAACTGGGAGGAAGGTATGTGTCGCCATGACGATGATATCTGTTGTCGTGTGTTGGCATAGTTTTCTTCTTGAATTTACACTCTTGTAGCATGGACTATTTCAGAGCCAGATATAGATACCGTACTAAAGATGTTCAGTTATCATAGCTATACGATATCATAAACCCCCCCGAACGCTATAACATCACTACAACGCTCGCCATAGTGACATGATAACCTGCAACGGTTTACAATATTATAGTTCTGAGATAATTTTAAAACTATGGGCCCATGTTTTTATTGGGAGCTCTAATAGAGAAATGTAGTTTAATGGTGTTGATAAACGTTTCAGACTTGGCAAGGGCTTGATACCCCTCCCCCAAATCTGCCGATTGTTTTTGTTCACCATACTCTTGAAGTCTCTGGGGGATGTAACCCAAACCACTGTGGTTTAATATCCTGGTGACCTTTCATTGTTGACAGGTCCTTCAGAGGTGGTGAGGTTATTTTGACTGGTTGAATGAACAGTCATCTGGTTGGATGTATCTGTCACTTAGGTCTGCAGCTTTATTTCCTGCCATGTAAAGTGATGAACATTTATTGTCAGTTTGTTATTTTAAAATAATTACAAACTTTCTGAATTTATATGATTTACTGTATTCTGATTGGCTGATGTCTCTAAAACACCAAGCGTTATTCTTCCATAAACCTCATAAAAAATACATCACCATGGAAGACAGTGCGTCACATGACGTCATGGTTGATGGTAAGAACGAAAGAAATTAATTTTGAGTGTTTTAAGGTACACTTCTTGTACTGTTTGTAATTATAAGAATTGTTTCTCATTTTTTTGGAATTTATCAATATATAAAAATCACAAATGTAGTATAAATTGCTTCGCTACGCTACACGATTTTATACCATTTGTGACTTATACATAGATAAATTTCTAAAAAATGAGAATTATTATATGTTTCACCAAATTCATGATTCTTTTAGTCCGATGAAGTCACAAAAAGATGTTCATTCTGTAATTATTATCTTAATTTGAACGTGCGCATTCAGAGCAAGTGGGACGAGACAAGACATAACCCAGTGGTAAAGTGTGCGCTCTCTTGATGCGCAGTCGGGTTTGAGATCAATCCCTGTTGGTGGCCGCATTGAGCTATTTCACCTTTCAGCCAGTGCACTGATATATCAAAGACTGTGGTATGTGCTGTCCTGTGTTGGGTGGTGCATATAAAAGAATCCTTGCACCTAATGAGGAAAATGTACAAGGCTTCCTCTTTGAGACTGTCAGAATTATCATATGTTTGACATCCAATAGCTGATGGTTAATACATCAATGTGCTCTAGTGGTGTCTTTAAGCAAGACAAACATTCAGAGCAAGGTGTGATGGGTGCACGTTCTGACTACTGCCAGCGGACAAGAAACGGTTGGTGGAGGGAGGAGGTTCGCCTACACTGACCGAGATCGTCGTTAGAATTTGTTGTTACAAAGAAGTCACTCATTTTGCAGATTGGACTTAAAAACGTCCTTAGTCCTAGTGACCCATTTGTGATTTCAGGACAGTTGAGTTTTACAGTTTTGTGTTTACGTTGTGTTGTTCTCTTTCCTAGATGTAAATCCACGACCGAGGATTGGGGTGCATCCGAGTTTCCGTGAGAGAATCCAGTATCGGGATGTGACAGGGTAAGATAACTCTGTAAATCATGGTCAGATGTCACATATCGGGTGGCCCCTAAAAAACGATAGCCCAACTAAATATAGAATTAGTTGAAACTAATCGGGATGGTTGTAGCTTTGATATTTCACACCCATTAAAATATGGATATTTTACACTCAATACAATAAGGATATTTCACACTAATCACAATATGGATATTTCACACCCATCAAAATATGGATATTTCACACTCATCACAATATGGATATTTCACACCCATCACAATATGGATATTTCACACCCATCACAATATGGATATTTCACACTCATCACAATATGGATATTTCACACCCATCACATTATGGATATTTCACACCCATCACAATATGGATATTTCACATTCATCACAATATGGATATTTCACACCCATTAAAATATGGATATTTCACACCCATTAAAATATGGATATTTCACACTCATCACAATATGGATATTTCACACCCATTAAAATATGGATATTTCACACCCATTAAAATATGGTTATTTGGCACATTCAGTGAACATTGGTGAAGTATTGTTAAAATAGCAACATATTCAAAAGCTAAGTGAAAGTTTATGTGCTTTTGTTTACTTAAAAAGGGTGGTTAATGCTCATAGAGTGCCCTCAAATACTGATTGGTTGGGGGTTTTCCAGGACAATATTGAGTCCATAGTACCGTACTACATACGGTACTAAAAAATCTTAATATTTTTAATTTAATGTGCTGAGATCTTGTTACACAAAATTTCCTTTTTTTATATCATTACATTACTGTCAGCACTATGTGAATCCCATTTATACAGTTAAAGGTATATAGCTAATACCATGTATGTTTTAGTTTAATAATTTCTGTATGCAAATCTTTTTTCATTTTGCTTTTCATCATCGTTGTTTTGTTAGTATTGTGTTCATTGCCACTGCTAGAAAAAGAGACTGTTAAATAAAGTACAATCAAAGTATGAGAAATTAGATATAAATTAATTGAGTTCATGGCACAAGGTTTATTGACATTTAAGAAAAACTACTAATGTGACATTCCATAATTGATGTATGTATTCATAGTCATCAAATAAAAACATTTCAATGGCGGTGTTACACCGAAAGCTGTCCAGCGTTCAGAAAACTAAAAACATTATACACCAGTCTATTTTGATGTAAGGACATCCATAATGACGTCATTCGAATAGACAACGCGCGTCATTTGAGTATCTAGTTATGACAGACCGGAGGTAAAGTTGTGTGTACAGTTTTCAAAAACACATGTTACAGCTTGAAGTTATATGATATTCAGATAAAGAGATTATTACCCTCGTGTGTTTCGGTATTGTCAATATCATATATTAGGAATAAAAATAATGTATGATGCTCACCAGGTGCAGAAATAATACAATTTGTATTCCTGATATACGAGGGTAATAACCTTATTTATCCCCGGTGTTCTATTGTTTTTATTACTTTCAGGTATAGTACGTCACAGAAGAAAGCTTTTCACCGAAATCTGGCACCAGACCCTGAACAGTAAGTTGTATTCTTTCACTCGATACACCAGATGTCACACTTACTGTCACACCAGATGTCACACTTACTGTCACACCAGATGTCACACTTACTGTCACACCAGATGTCACACTTACTGTCACACCAGATGTCACACTTACTGTCACACCAGATGTCACACCAGATGTCACACTTACTGTCACACCAGATGTCACACTTACTGTCACATCAGATATCATGCTTACTGTCACACCAGATGTCACACTTACTGTCACACAAGATCTCACACTTACTGTCACACTAGAGTTAAACAATCATTATTTTATCCACTTCTTCGTCTTTTTTAGACTAAAGTACGCAGTCATTTTTTACTGATCACATTGTGGTTGGTTTCATCTTGTGATAGTAAAGTATGAATAAACTACGCAAGTCGTATAAAAACTAAGAATAGTGTGTAAAGCTGTTCATTTCTCTTTCTACATAAATGTAGTTATAATGAAAATAGATGGTTCTTAAAGAACAGAAATGACTGAGGTATTAAAGGGAATAACAAACTCTGTACTCGTTTATTGTCCTCTATACATGTTTGTTCTGTCGATAAAGTAGTGTTTGTTGTTGTTGTCATTAAGTAAGCCACATCGTGTTGTTGTTGTTGTCATTAAGTAAGCCACATCGTGTTGTAGTTGTCATTAAGTAAGCCACATCGTGTTGTTGTTGTTGTCATTAAGTAAGCCTCATCGTGTTGTAGTTGTCATTAAGTAAGCCACATCGTGTTGTTGTTGTTGTCATTAAGTAAGCCACATCGTGTTGTTGTCATTAAGTAAGCCACATCGTGTTGTTGTTGTCATTAAGTAAGCCACATCGTGTTGTTGTTGTTGTCATCAAGTAAGCCACATCGTGTTGTTGTTGTCATTAAGTAAGCCACATCATGTTGTTGTTGTCATTAAGTAAGCCACATCGTGTTGTTGTCATTAAGTAAGCCACATTGTGTTGTTGTTGTCATTAAGTAAGCCACATCGTGGTGTTGTTGTCATTAAGTAAGCCACATCGTGTTGTTGTCGTCGTCATTAAGTAAGCCACATCGTTTTGTTGTTGTTGTTATCAGACCATCGCAAGAACAAGCTGCTGATGACATCAACAATGCTGCAGGCAAGCTGAGGCTGCCAAAGAAGGCATCCGAGGCGTACAAGATGAGTGCGGAGGCAACACCGGAGGAGAAACCCGCTGCTGTCCCACCCAACATCTTCATGTACTCGCTGTCAATGGCGGGAATCGGTCGTGGGCGTGGAGGTGAGTGAATCACACTATGGAGGATTGACTCTTTGAGGGTTGAATCCACATAGGGCGGGGTTTTTCCTGTTTCAGTCAGTGTTCTGTTATTTGTTAATAAGACCGTGGAACGTCCTGCCCTGCCTGTCGGAGTAGAATATGCACTGATTTATCAGTACTTCTCCATAATACTAAGTTTTATTGCACCCAACTGTGATTAATTTCTTTCCGCGGCTTTTACATTAGTCGAATGGTTTCAGCCAATATTGGGCAGGGTTACTAGTGATGTTTCACGTGAACTACTAGTCCTTACTTGTGGGTTACTGGTGCTCAAAGCTGATGACAATATTTCTTACATTTCTACCTGTTCCTCCGTTGTCAGGTAACCCTTCATCTGTGGGCAGCATCCAGCCTCAGCCGGCGGTCATCCAGTCGACTTCACCGTATGCCATGATGACACAGATTACACAGCTCGGGCGGGGGAAATACTCACCGACCTCAGCAGGGGCGTTGACCACGGCGTCGCTCCAACAGAAGAACAACAACAACCACTTGACGCAGGAATCGTTCGGTGACGATCTTGATGAATTCCTTGACCAGGAGCTGGCCACGCGATCCGACGTGACACCAGAGTTGATAACGAACGGTCGGTTGCTGCCTCAGTCTGTTAAGACACAGGCCGAGACGCCGCAGTTCGATGATTTGGAGGCGCCGCCTACACGCATGCGTTCCATTGGTCGAGGTCTGATGGGCGTGCCCAGTCACATGACTATGCCGACTCTGGGAGTTCACAACGGCGTGGGGCGAGGAGGACTACAGCA
>JAECMU010163291.1:0-16641 GCA_016106625.1 Dracogyra subfuscus
TATTGATAGGATTTAGAATCGAATGCTTATGCTCACCGAAACTGGTCCACCCATGATATATATAAAAAAATCTCTTGTTCTAAAGGCTAAAATGTAGTGGATTTTCTCCTAGACTCTCTGTCAGAATTATCAAATGTTTGACAACCATCAGTCAATGATTAATAAATCAGTGTGGTCTACTAGTATCAAACAAAACAAATGTTAACTTTCTTAATTTCAGAATTTATCTCAAAACAATGTGTGGAGTTGGGGGCTATGGATAATGAATTATTTATTTTGTTTTACTTATTGTAGTGTTTTCCCTAGCTTGTTTTAGCATGGTGCAGCACCATGCCTCACTAGTCTAGCACCATCTTGCCTTAATCGGCACCATGCTGCCCTGAGATTAAACAAACCTTTTTCAGTAATTAATTCTAAAATTACCTTTATAAAACACCCAAAAAGGGAATTATGAATTAATGAAATATGCCTTTTATAGCTTTTGCCATTCATCTATTAAAGCAAACACATAAATTACATTAATGTTTATTTCAATAAATGTGTATGTATTTTTTGAAAATGCTCCAAAGTGTCTGATCTACCACACCTTGCCAAATTTCTAGGGAAATCACTACATTGTTCAATTTTATAACATATGAATCATATTTATTATTCATTTATAATTTAATAACAAATTAATTCCATGTTAGCTTTTAACACTTTAGTGCAAGTGTGTTTATGTATTCATGAATATTTTTAATTATACATAAACATCATTGAGCAGGGATTCTGCCAGAGGGTTAAATGGTTATAGCAGCATACCCAAAACAATTTAAAATTATAGAATATTAAATGAGCTTCTGTTTCGTATCATGTTTATGTCTCTAATTTTCAAATGTCACATGCTTTAGGTAGTACTAAACCAAATAACGTCCGGCTGGGTCAAAGCCTGAGGTGCACCCAACTTTTGATAGAGAAGCGAACACTACAAGTCCTGTGATTGGTTATAAATGTGAGTGTGTTGGTTGTAAAAAATAATACATTCATCTGGGTAAAAAACATATGCAATTTGTTTTCATCTAGTACCAATGTGTCAAGTTGCCTTGTGCTTGAAACATGTATGGGGTACCTGTCAAAAAAAGTACTCAAATTTTTTGCGGAAATAGACGCTATCAGTTATCTCAGAACCGAGCAGATTGACCCCCAATTTTCTCTGGTTCACTTGAAGTGTGAGGGGTGGTAGTATTTATATCCATGGTGTTTATGTTGATTGATACGTTGCAGGTAGGAGTTTTAGCCACATATGTTACTACTGTCATCTATGGGATTTCATTTGATGGTATACACCCTTTAGTGAGTGACAATGAACATTATTTTTTTCCAAGGGATAAAAACACGATACCAAATAGTAGCGACTATAATATCCTATTTATATGACTCAACTCGTATAGATGATGCTCTTGTAAGATTGTAGTTCTTCAAGTGATCACATCGAAGTGTGACATCAAAATGTTACGTCCCACTTGGGTGTTCAGTGGGATCTATCACTTTGATATGTACCAAGATATTTTTAACCATATATATCAGTAATAACATACAGTATTGGTGCCTCACCTACTGTAAGTTGTGTTGGTTTAGTGTTACTCGGTAGACCGGTGTAATAGTGAAGAAGAAATCGATGTTCCACTCGCCAGTCGCTAACAAGGTCAAGGTTGTTACTGAACAGCAATCCAAACTGGTTGTTAACTTTTATCACCCATATTGGATATTTAGGAGTTTTCAGCATGCTACCTATCTGAAATGAATAACCATGATTGTAAACTGATGGTGAGTATGCTGTTCTTTAATGTGACTGGTCAGTTACATTGTTTTCTGGCTATCAAATAGAGATTAGCTAGTGAAAGTATTAGAAAGTGGAACAGGCTAAGCTAACTCTTTAATGGTGGGTCTTTAATTACCGTATTTCCCCATGTATTATGCGCACCGTTGTATAATGCGCAACCCCCACTTTGAATATTTATTCCAAGAAAAAAAAACATGAACCACAATATAATGCGCACCATTTTTTTAAACCCAAAAATTGACAGTGAATGCAAGATGTACCGTTTTTCTCAGACACCACAACTAACGAAAAGCGAAAATAGCGGTATATTCAAGAAACAAAACATATTTTATGTACGTGAGTACATAGACATACATGTCACATTAAACAAAGGCTAGTACTTGCGTACTTACATGCCACAGACTCATACGTGCATAAATGAAAACAAAATTATATACCCATACACTGTAAATGACTAAAAAATAAATGAAAACAAAAATATAGCATAATACATTTGGTTCTCGTGGCTAACGTGAATGTGCGAGATTTCTAAATTTATAATAGCGTGGTATATTTCTGGTTTGCCGGAAATGGCCGAATTAAATCTCATGGCAAATAAAAAAAATTACGGTCCAGTTTTGTCATTTTTATCCACTTTTGGCGAGGTATGGATACTTTTATTGATTATTTTAAAACTGATTACAAACATCACAAGTGAAAAGCGATTTTTACAAAGGTTTTGGTGTTTCATTGTAATGAACACTATCAATAACCCGTAAAGTACCGTAAACAACCGATCGGCGATTTTTTTATGGGTGATCGCTGGACATTTTTAAAAAGACAGTTTTTCTATTGCTATGTATAATGCGCACTCCCATTTTTAACCGGTATTTTCTGGAAAAAAAGTGCGCATAATACATGGGAAAATACGGTAGACTGTAGCCAGGTCACTTGCATTGTTTTCTGGGAATCAAATAGCCATTAACAACTGCGATACTAGTGATGTCATCAGAAAATGGGACAGGCTAAGTTGACTCTTCAGTGGTCAATGGTTAGATTGTAGCCTGGTATTTCTTTTTTTTTAAATCCAAGTCATTCAGATTGTTTCATGGAAAAACATCAGTTTACAATGGAGATAACCATATACTGTTTAGATTTGTGGACGTTATTGTCTATTTATGCTTTTCAGTGCATTATGGAACATTTTAAATTAACATTTTAAACTCTGGGGTATTCCTGAAAGAATAGATTGTTGTAAACGTTCTGAAACTTCCTGGGATTGTATTAGTAGCAAGGAAGTTGAATCTTTTTATGCCCTTCAATGTATTATAGAATATTTTAAATTAATACTTTAAAAACTGGGGGGTGATCTTGAAAGGTTGGATGGTTATAAAGGTTCTGAAACTGCATGGGATTGTACTAGTAATACTACCTCTGTCCTTTTGTCCTCAGTCTCAGACCTGTCCCAGAAGAGATAGCCGATACTGCTTCGGTTTGCAATTCCCTTGATTGGTTTTGACTGCAGTGAAATGAAAAAAAAACACCCAAATTATCTACTACAATGGGTGAATCCTGAAATAGCAAACACATTAGTTAAGACCCTGCACACACATAAACACACACCTTGCTTCTAAAAAACCCAAAAAACTAAAAGAAGAAATAAGTCTGTTAAAAGTTTGTTTTGTTTAACGACACCACTAGAACACATTGATTTAGTAATCATCGGCTATTGGATGTTAAACATTTGGTAATTTGACACATAGTCTTGGAGAGAAAACCCATTAAATTTGTTCATTAGCAGCAAAGGATTTTTTTATATGCACCATCCCACCAACAGGATAGCAGGATAGCACACACCACATCCTTTGATATACCAGTGGTGGTGCACTGACTGGAATGAGAAATACAATGTAGTTCAATGGGTCCACTGCAAGGATCGAACCTAGACCAAACGTGCATTAAGCAAGCACTTTACCACGTCCCACTCCCAATAGTCTGTAAACATCACAACCAATTTCCTATGATTACCACCAGGGGTTATTTCAGGATTTAAACAATTTTATTAGCCAAATACTGAAAGTCATAAACAATTTAACAGTTAACTATAGTCAGAATGAACCCTGGTTATGGTGAGCTTGCAATTACAAAACCAAGGAGAACAAGATACTGGACCGAGAATTTTAAAATTATCTTAGTGCCATGGTATCATAAAACCATCATAAACTATGATACCACAAGGCATGTACAAAATCAAGGAAAAGAACAAGATACTGGGCCCAGAATTATTTCGAAGTAATTTTAGCACTATGATATCATAAAACCATCATAAACTATGATACCACTAGGCATGTACAAAACCAAGAAAAAGAAGAAGATACTGAGCCCAGAATTAATTTGAAGTTATTTTAGCACTATGATATCATAAAACCATCATAAACTATGATACCACTAGGCATGTACAAAACCAAGGAAAAGAAGAAGATACTGAGCCCAGAATTAATTTGAAGTTATTTTAGCACTATGATATCATAAAACCATCATAAACTATGATACCACTAGGCATGTACAAAACCAAGGAAAAGAACAAGATACTGAGCCCAGAATTAATTTGAAGTTATTTTAGCACTATGATATCATAAAACCATCATAAACTATGATACCACTAGGCATGTACAAAACCAAGGAAAAGAACAAGATACTGAGCCCAGAATTATTTTGAAGTTATTTTAGTGCTATAATATCATAAAACCATCATAAACTATGATGTCACTATAGCATGTGTTACAAAGACGTCATTACTTAAGACAGTTTTACAATATCGTAGCGCTGAGATAGCTTTGACAATTTGTAGCCAGGAGTTTAAAGAAACAATTGTTTGTGGTAGCATGTCAATAGCATACTGGAAAAATTATAGAATCAAAAGTCTGTTACCTATTGTATTGTAACAACCCCTGCTATTAATTAATGTCTACAGCAAAAACACATGCAATGGAAAAAACAAATTGAATATCAGCCACCAATGATGCGGAGAATTAAAAACGCCATGAGAACATCCACAGCATTTCCGACAGTCTTAGGCAATTGCAGGTATTGTGTAACATAGTTCACCATTACTAGAATCACTGACAAACAGTTTCCCCATGGGTTCCAATCATTGCAAGGATTGGAACCAAAAGGTGCTTTTTTCATAAAATTTGAAATCCTGTGGGCACCACTAAAAGGTCTGGAATTCTGATAAATTTTTACCAGCAGGTTTCCATCATTGTCATAAACCAAGTCTCCATTATGTAGATGTCGTATGGCCCGGCCAGTGAGAAGTAGATTGATCAACTCGGGAGAACAGTCGTCCATATCTGTGAGGAGCCTGGAAGATCCCCCATCTTGTGTGTCCATGTCAACATACAGTCTGTGAAAAGCAGAGAGGAATTTCATAAAACTCATACTAATTTGCATAAGCGTACAATGCAGGGGGGTGGGGGGCAACTACCTTCCTAATGCTGGAGCAAAACCTCAAATTGGGGTAAAAAAATTATACAAATATTCAGCAAACTTGAGACAATTTTACCATATATTTCTACTCTCACAATTAGTTGTAATCCATTTAAAAATGTATAGTGATTCGTTAGCAACCCTGTATAGCCGTTTGGTAAAAATGCGAATATCAATAAATGCTGTTATCCAGACAATAAATAAATGTTGTTATCCAGATTCAGGCATTATCATTTAATTGGGGCAAAAGCAAGCCTGCCCTCCTTATAAAAATGGGAGCACATACACCTATGCTTATTCGATTATATATGAATTGTTAAAAAATATATTGTGAATTGATTGATGTGCCACAGTTTATTTATTATAAACAAAGTCTGTTTCTTGTGAATACAATATCAGAACTTCAAACTATATTAGTCGTCCTATTACATAATTAGTAGTAACAAGAGTTGTGATTTAGTCACAGAGTTACATTTACGATGTTTAGTGAAAATGGCCCCTTATCCAGTCTTCATCATGGGTAAAATCAAGGCGAGTTGAACATCACTCTCCTAAAATGATGTTTAACCTTCTGACTACTGCAGGCAAGATATCTCACCTGACAACACACAAGTTGACAAACTGTACACTGTACACAGAGCATTCCCCAATTCATATTTTCTGCCATTTTGTACATGACACTCACTGGGAAAAACTTGTATAACAGCAAACAGATGCCAATCTAGCTTCCTGGATCTTTAGTTGGTGTTTTTCTTTGGAAATAACTTAGTATTTTTGCTTGACAACAATGGCGGCATGTTACAAGGCGAGCAATTTCCTGCTCCTCTAAATATTTCCAGACAAGTGTGGAATGGAGCATGAATCATCCATCACCTTTCCTAATGAAGAATGTGTTCTAGTAAACATGTACAGTGAAACTCCTCTAAAATGGACACCCACGATACCAAGTAAAAAGTCTGTTATAAGAGGTATCTGGTTTACAGAGGTTTTATTCTGCACAGATATTTAAAAAGGGATCATGAAAATGTCCTGTTTTGAGGGAATTCTGGTTTACAGAGGGTCCGGTTTTGAGAGGTTTCACTGTATAATCCAAGCAGAGTTCAAAATTAAAGCTACAATTTTACTTTCTTTAATGACATTACCCCAAGAAAGAAAGAAATGTTTTATTTAACAACGCACTCAACACACTTTATTTACCGTTATATAGCGTCAGACATGGTTAAGGACCATACAGGTATTGATAGAGGAAACCCGCTGTTGATGCTTCATGGGCTACTCTTTTCGATTAGCAGCAAGGATTCTTTTATATGCACCATCCCACAGACAGGGTAGTACATACCATGGCCTTTGATATACCAGTCATGGTGCTCTGACTGGAACATGAGATAGCGCTATACTGCAATATACCCAGAGATGGGGATCGATTTGTTTACTATTAAGTGACGGAATCGATCCCACAATGATCACACAAGTGAGCGCTGTACCACTGGACTATGTCCCGCCACGGGACATCATCCCAAAGCATACTGATTAATCACTGGCTATCGGGTGTCAAACATTTGGTAATTCTGTAGTCTTCAGTAGAAATCTGCAGCAACGTATCTTTTATATGTACTTTTTCAAATGACTGCACACACCATATCCTTTGATACGCCAGTCATGAGGCATTGGTTGGGATTGAAAAATACCCAATGGAGGTTTGATCATACAACCCAAGCACCTCAGGCAAGCTACTCTACAAACTGAACTAAATCCGGCTCCAGATTCAAATTTAAATCTGTTCCGGATCGGGCCGCTTGCTATCCAGAAGCAGTATCTGGGACAGACATACTCAAAATATTTGTGGTATATGGGCATGTTAAAAAAGATCAAGCTCAAGCTCAATTTTAACATGGGTGAAAGTTGAAAATTTAAAAAAACCTGAAAACCATTCTGGGTGCTAGGGCTTCTTGTGGTTCCAGGGCAAAATATTGTTTTAATAGTATACAAACTGCATGTTATTGTAATAAGGATCCAGACTCAAGTGTGAAGACACAGCAAAAGGATTTAAAATGCAAGGAACATTTTATTCAGTATTGGGTCACGATCTGCTATGCATGTTTCAAAGATGGCTAAACAAAATTCTAAACTTCCAAATAGTAATTGTATAATCAAAATTCAAATGATTAATACCAAAGGTTTCCTGAAATTAACTGAATTCTATAGAATAAACCAGCTTCAGTGGCATCATGGTTAGGCCATCGGTCTACAGGTGGGTAGGTACTGGGTTCGGATTTCAGTCGAGGTATGGGATTTTTAATCCAGATACCGACTCCAAACCCTGAACGAGTGCTCCGCAAGGCTCAATGGGTAGGTGTAAACCACTTGCACAGACTAGTGATTCATAACTGATTCAACAAAGGCCATGGTTTGTGCTATCCTGCCTGTGGGAAGTGCAAATAAGATCTCCCTTGCTGCCTGTCGTAAAAGAGTAGTCTATATGGCGACAGCGGGTTTCCTCTAAAAACCAGTGTAGAATGACCATATGTTTAACGTCCAATAGCTGATGATAAGATAAAAAATCAATGTGCTCTAGTGGCGTCGTTAAATAAAACAAACTTTACTTTACTTTCTACAGAATAATGATCAAAGAGAACATACAGAAAGCAGGCCATCACAGTAATACTTACTTGGGAATTGTGCGAGACAAAACAATACTGTAGAGAAACAAAATACACCCACATCCACTTTCTGCTTGAAACTGTAAAACATGCAAGTTTCTACATGTCAGCTGCATGCATACACTATTATAGGTACACATAAAAACTAACTAACCAATAAAGGTAACTAAATAACTAAGTAACTAAATAACTAACTAATTAACTAAACTAATTAAATAAAACTATGCAATACAGCTAAATATATTACATGAAAAATATTTAATACAAAAATTAACAAAATACAGTAATTTTCTGCTTGATACTATTACATGTAATCTAATAAAAACTAGCTAACTAAATAATAAAACTGAAAATATTGAGGTGAAATAAAGCCATGCAATATTCAGCTAAATACATAAACAAATAAACAAACAAACAAGTAAATAAATATATAAACAAATAAATAAATAATGAAACTGAAAATATCCAGGTAAAATAAAACAATGCAATATACAGCTGAATACACAAACAAACAAATAAATAAATAATGAAACTGAAAACATCCAGGTGAAATAAAACTATGTAATATAGCTAAATCCATTAAATGAAAGGCTTGTGCTACAAAAATTAACGTTATATTAAATTCAAATTAAAATATATATTACAAAAATATTATACCTGTACATGTATATCACCTCCTCCTGCAAATAAAGATTATGTTCTTGTAGGTTCCTTAAGTAGTCTTTGATACTTTAGCCCGAATGTGGTCACTAATGTTCATAAACAAAAGTTGCTGACAATATGTACCTGATGAATACATTCCTCCACAATATGACATACTAGTATGTGTTTGCAGGAAGTATTTATATTTTATAAACAACTGATACAAGAGTGAAATATACAATGTATTGTACATGTAACATACATACCGAATCGAGGTTGCGTCTGATAAATGTCTGTAAATCTTCTAGGTTGCTGAAGTCAAATATATATAGCTGAAATAAAATGAAATAGCTCACAGTTAAAGATAATAATATATAAAACCACAGTGTTTCTTGTCATTTCATTTTTATTGCAACACATTAACTGTTGCAATATATTCAGATGTTGATCATTCAACACGTTATTTATTCACTTCCTAATCTACCGTACTTTATTTGAAGGTATCAGATTCATATCATTAAGTCACAATGTCAATTTTTTTATTCAAGATTAAACAATAGAAATTTCTCATTCCTTGAAATTATTGGACTTTAAAGCTTGTTTTGTTTAACAACACCACTAGAGCACATCAGCTATTTCAGACATATGGTTAAGGACCACACAGATATTGAGAGACTAAACCAGCTGTCACCACTTCATGGGCTACTCTTTTCGATTAGCACTGGCCTACATCCTGCCCCTTACTCGGAGGAGTCTCTTTTATCAATTTCACTTCATTTCTGAGGAATGCTGACAAGAACTGCAAGGTCCAAGTACAGAACGTAAAGGTGGGGCGGGATGTAGCCCAGTGGTAAATCCTTGCCCGATGCATAGTCGGTCTCAGAGCCCATCAGGCTTTCTTGTTCCAGCCAAACTGGTATAACAAAGGATGTGGTATGTGCTATCCTGTCTGTGGGATGGTGAATATGAAGGATCCCTTGCTACTAATTTGATAAATGTAGCATGTTTTCTCTCTCAGACTATATGTCAAAATTACCAAATGTTCGACATCCAATGGCCAATAATAATAATTATTATTATTAACTGGTTTGATGTAGCCATATACCACTAGGGTTTCGAACACGCTTATCCCGAGTCCAGATCAGGGGTCTGTCTCGGGACAGAAACTGGCCGATGATTAATAAATCAATGTACTCTATAGGCTTTCTTTGTGCTAAATAATTTCACTTCAGTTTAACACAAGAAGAACATTATTTTTAACAGTGCACATGAAAATTGTAGATTTTTTGTTGGTTCCAAAATACTTTAAATTTTCTTCACAAAACTGGAAATTATTTACTAAAAAAACATTATCGGAGAATATGATGGGCCATACAGGTATCATTAAACAAAACAAACTTTAACCTTTTTTAACAGAATGTAAAGAGAGATATGAGAACACCGGCCTTTCTACCTTTTCAGTGATGCGATCGGCCTTGTATCTGTAATCTGGGCCAAAGCAGCTCTCTTCCTGCATCAAGCACACGGAACATCTCTGTCTGTCCCCTGCCTGCCACAGCATCTCAGACACGGCACTCACAAATGCACGGCGACGCTCGTAAGAATTAGGCTGCAGTGCACTGTAATAAACATTTTAATATGAGTACCAGTGAGATACATGATATGCCCATCAGGGGTTTGATAGAAAACCATGTCTATATTAATGAATATGTTACGGGTGTGATTCAAGTCTAATTATATGAAATGTTTCCAATGGGATGGATGAACAGTTTGTTTTGGACCAACCACCATCCCAAGTTGTTCCTACGTGTAGTGTGATGGTCCTGTATACATCTGTATGCAAGATATGGTCCAGACAAGGATTTACGGTTATGTACAGTAGACTTTGAAAAGCAGGTCACAGTGACCTAGTAATAGAACTTGACATACTGCCATCCCAAGTTGTTCCTACATGTGAGGTTTAATGGTCCTATATGCAAGCTATGGTCCGGACATAGATTTACTGTTATGTGCAGTAGACCGTCAAAATTAGATCAGAGTGAATTAGTAATAATATGTGACACACCGCCATCCCAAGTTGTTCCTACATGTGAGGTTTGATGGTCCTGTGTGCATCTGTATGCAAGATATGGTCTGGACAAGAAAACGTTAACAGACAGATGGACGAACGGACATACAGAAGGATGGATGGTCGGACAACACCATACCATAATACGACCCATCAAAGATGGTCGTATAAAAAGAGAAAAGGAAAGTTTATTTAATGACATATCAGAACATTTTAAACTATGGCTATTTGGAAAACACATAATTATTTCGACACATGGTTGAAAGAAAGATAGAGAAAACGTGATATGCATACTAACAAAGCAGCAACAGATCTTGTATTTCCACTTTCTAAAAGACAAGAGAGTACATAGCACAACTTTTGATGTACCAGCCATGTACAGATGAATACTTGTTTTTTTTTTTTTTTTTTTTTTTTTTTTAACGACGCACTCAACACATTTTAACTACGGTTATATCGGCGTCGGACATATGGTTATGTCGAGAAAAAAAACCCAGTGGTTAGCTGACGGGGATCGATCCTAGACCGACCGCTCATCAGGCGGGCACTGTACCACTGGGCTATGCTGCCCGCTCAGATGAATACAACCAGCATTCTGAGAGTACTGCTAAAGCAATACATGTCCACTTACCAGACCTGGTGCTTATAACCTTTTAGAATCGAGACACCAATGTCATGACAACGCCATACAAATTGTATGCATGTGACGTCATTAGAAATCGAATCTGGACTCTTAAAAGTTTTATCAGCACAAGCCCTGGTCCCATTAAAGTCTATCTCGATCTGTAACTCTATATAAAGCTATGCACAAACTTTCAGTTATCTTAAGGAATTGCTAAAAAAACTAAATTCGGAAAACTATATTTGGGACAGACAGACACGAATGGACAGACAGAGACAAAACCTAAAGTCTCCTCTGGTTGGTATGGTAGGGAACTAGTAATCAATTGGTTACAGAAAATTTTGACTTCATACAAAAGGCTAGTGTCATCATTTAAATGGCCATTCTCAACTCCACAGCCACTGTAATATATGTCCAGCTCAAAGACTTATTAAATGATTAAAAGTAAATGTTAATTACATTTTCTAACTCAGAACATCAATATATTTCATGTAATGTGTTTCTGTTAACATTATTTTCAAAATAAACTCTGCGCAACATACAGAAGAAGAAGCTATCTATGCACTTACTTGAGAGCAAATAAACTTGACTTGTATTCACGATCAAAGATGAGATGTTTCAGCAAGAAGGCTTGAACACACAGAACTACGCCTCTAGATCCACACTAAAAACACAACATATGAATGAATGAATGAATGAATGAATGAATGAATGAACAAACAAACAAACAAATACAGGAACAAACAAAAGAATGAAGAAAGAAATCAAAGAATGACCTTATTCAGATGTGGAAGTACAACAGAATATACAAAGCCAATATGACAGCTTTGACCTGTTCTCTTCTCTGCAAGTTTGTTTTGTTTAATGACACCACTTGTCAAACATTTGGTAATTCTGACATGTAATCATCAGAGAAAACCTCTATATTTTTCCATCAGCAGCAAGGGATCTTTTATATGCACTTTCCCACAGATGACCAGTTGTAGTGTACTGGATGGAACAAGAAAACACCCAATCACTTGAATGGATCCACTGAGGTGATTCGATCCTGTGACGCAAGCACCTCAGGTGAGCACTCAACCGACTGAGCTAAATCCTGTGCCTTCTGACAATGGAAAACAATTTGCTAGATGAAACATCTAGAACTGACATATTAACATACTAGGGAAACCATGTACACATCAACATAATCATTCATATCTATTTTAAATAAAAGACGTCCTGCTCAATGAGCAAGTCACTTGAGTATAAAGGCAAATGTAAATGTTTCAATTATGTTTGAAGTAATAACTTTTAAAATTAAAAGTAACAAAATTGAATGAAGAAAGATTTCATCCCTGCAGTATTATTTTTGCACCTTTTAGTATAAAAATATATTTAAAGGGACATACCCTACTTTCAGTTCATGAAAATTAACATTAAGTTTAGTTTAATTTACAAACCTGTAACACATTTTGATAAAGTTACAATTGAGTGAACCATGAGTCTTTGACTTTGAAATGGTGAAATAGCCTCTAAAATAGAATAAAACTCGACTACATAACTGTTACTTCTCAGAGGCACGTGCCTTTTTAAAAATATGAGAAATGCATTTTGTGATATTAAAAAACATCAGGATAACCAAAAACACTTCAAATGTACGGAAATGGATACTTTAAACAAACAAAATTTAAGTAAAGTATGATTTCAGTTATCAAAAATCGCCTCTAATTGTCAAAACTATGTCTTAGTTTTTAAAAACTAGGGTATGTCCCTTTAAAAGAAAGAACAAAAAAAAGAGATAGAAATAGGAAGAAACCACATGGGATTACCCATTACATGTGAATATTCTTGCAAAAAGATATATCCTACCAAGAAAATGTGGGGAGATACGGACAAATGGTGAATGAAAAAAACGTACCCGGTGACCCAATATTCCATAGGGAAATTTGCCATCCAAATGTTGAAATGAAAGGCTCGATTTACGCCAGTCAGCACCGAATGAATGTTGACAAGACCCATAAGTAATCTTGCGCAGTTCCTGAAATTTCACAAATTGTTTTAATTTAGTCTCAATAACAAATCTGGTTGAAATGGAATCACAAGTTATTGCCAATATTTTACATCATATTATTAGGTTACTATAAAGCAAAATAAAAAATATATTTTGTTTGTTCTTAATGGAAATACGGGGGTAGTAAAAAAACATTTAAAAAAAATTATGGCTATAACTACCACTTAAATTGTAAATACATTTATCGGCACTCTGCTATAAATCTACATATGTGAGTGTTTATCCACTGAATTATCAAGGTCAACAGGTTAAAAATTTAGGTGTTTTTTTAATGAAATTACTAGGGCACAATGATTTATTATTAATCAGCTACTGTCAAACATTTGGTAATTTTGTGTCATCAAAGGAAACCCACTACATATAGCAGCAAAGGATCTTTTATATGCACTTCCCAACAAACATGACAGCACATATCACAGCCTTTGATGTAGTAGGGTACTGGTTGCAACAAAACAAATACAAATATATAGGTGTACAAAATAAAAAGCAAGATTAACAGTAACAGGCATCAAAATTAGTCGAGAACAATTGTTCAGGTTACCAGGTTACCAAGTGTCAAGAAGTTCAAGAATCAAAACACCATCACCTAAATTTCAATCAATTTTGTGCTGTTTAAAAACAAGTATAAGTACACCGATAATACTGATATCAATGAATAACAAAGTAGCATGTTTATGAAAGAATTATGATGGGGATTTTAACCTTCATAAATGTATTGTTATCTATAGCACTTGCGAATCCTCACACACACACACACACACACACACACACACACATCCTGGCCAGCTTTGCCACATTGTCAAAGTTACGGGACTGTGGCTACTGTTATCCTGGTTTATCAGGACAGCCCACTAACTGGCAAGAGGAACCGGAAAACACAAATGAAGTCATCAACGGGGGAGGATAAGGAAGGGAACAAAAGCTGGCAGCTCAACTGCCAGTGGTGGTCCTTTTTAATTCCAATCCTATGAAGAACAACACTTCAACTGCTCAAGAGGGGGGGACCAAAGACAGCAGCTCAACCATCAGGGGCAGTCCCAAAGAAGAGGACTTCAACAGTTAAAAACTCCAGTCCAGACCCAACTGGGAAAGACTAATGACACCAACTGGACTATTGCATGTCACAAGTTGTGGTGCACTTGTAGGCACTACGTTATGGGTTGCTCCAAGGAGAAGTATCCTCATAAATCCAGCCCAGTTAAGTGCCGTTGCAAATCAATTTTGCAACAGCACTACGATGGCAATTTTAAAGAAAAGATTAATGCTGTCAAAATTATTCATATATGATCCATTGCTGTAATAATATACTACAACACAACATCTCAACTTTACTTTCGTAAGCTTCTATACCAGAATAAACCAATTTATATTAATTAAGGAAACCGAGCTACACACGATAATAAATTTATGCTTCTCTCTGGGATCTGTAATTGGACAGAGTTCAAAGAGAAATGCCTACAAACTTTTCACCACTCACAGATTTGCGACGGGAATGAAATGTTGTCGCAAATCAAGTTTGTGTTAGCTTTTGCGACGGCAATGCCGATTGCCGCCGCGAATTTTGAGGGCTGTAAATCATTGCACCTTTTACCATCTGGCCAGGGCAAATACTGTTTCACCAACAGACCCAATGACAAGCAATACTACCTTACGTGTGGGCAGTACCAACAATCAATCCTTAATGTAGCGATGGATAACATTACCATCCACATGCTTTTCAAGATTGTTCTATAAGAAGACTACACATGATTAATTTAGAACTTCTACTTGAACATCGCAGACATCCTGGCAAACTATCAAGTCGCCAGCCCATCGACTTACTGTAGACACCAACCTTTCCATTAACCTTTGCCTCCAGATTTGCGTTCAAAATTCTTACGTTTATTTTTTTTGTAAGCAATACGATGAACTTTTTGGCAGCCCGTCAAAATTGATCACATCACATGAAGACTTTTAGGCCGAGCAGTCAAAGTTTATATTTAGCTCTAAGTTTTCCAGACTTGAGTAGAATGGAATGCAGGTTCTATTTTGGTTTTTAGGTTCCAGACCTCACTTTAACTTGGTATTCCAAATTCTGCCACTGGCGACATCAGAGAGGTTACACCCGAGATAGGTGTGCCTGAAACCTTTGTGGTATATGGACAAATTAAAAGAGTTCTCTCTCTCTGTAATCTATGGGTTACCAGGCCCGTAATGTATGGTAACCTATACATGCTTTACCAGGCACTACGCTTACATTGATGCATGCAGTAAAAACAACCAAGAAACGTACTACACTGAATACATGAAATTGTTTCTGTAATTATACCATTGCTTGGTGTAAGGTTATAGGTTTCCCACCCACAAAGCACCGAAAACGTGGTGTTGGTCCATTCTGATAGTCAAGGAGTAAGCCGTCAGAGCCTGCAAAATCAATAATACCTTTATTAAAAATACAGGTAAAATAAATGGAAAGGAAAGGAATATTGATTTAATGACACCTCAGCACGTTTTAAATGATATGACTATCTGGCATTAACATGTGGCTGTGCAGGATCTAGCTCAGTCAGTAGAGTGCTCGCCTGAATTGGTTACGTCGCAAGATCGAACCACTTCAGTGGATCCAATCTCTGACTGGGTTTTTCCCCAACCAAATCAGTACCCTACAACTGGTATCAAAGGCCATGGCATGTGCTGTCCTGTCTGTGGGTAAGTGCACATAAAAGATTACTTTGCTGGTGATGAAAAAATATATAGCAGGTTTCCATTTAAGACTAAGTGAAAATTACCAAATGTTTGACATCAAATAGCCAAATGACTAATAAATCAATGTGCTCTAGTGGTGTCATTGAACAAAACACACTTTAACTTTTAAATTAACACATGGTTCCTTTAACTTGGTATAAAGTGAATTTGCACCACACAGGTTATTCATATGAAAACGTTAAAATGGATCTTTTACATGCATTTCCAATACATTTAGTTAAGTCAGTATATATATATCATGGCCAGTGCTGTACTTGGGGCACTTGATTTTAAAAAAAAAACAAGAAAAGAAAACAAGTCTAGTATTCTACAACTAAGCTACAATGCGTCCTGAAAAATAAGTCTACCACAAAGGACAGAACCACCATCATATAGCATCAGAGAAATATATTTTTCACAACATTTATATAACAAAACCAACACTAAGTTGATAATTCGTGAAAGAAAGTAATATATGAAAAGATAATTTTAAAAGCACAAAACTATATGTTTATAACCGCATTAAATGTACCATCAAAACAATATCTGAAAAATGTTTTTTTTTTTTTTTTTTTTTTTTTT
>JAECMU010163292.1:0-30735 GCA_016106625.1 Dracogyra subfuscus
ACAAACTTTCCTATGTTTTACATGCAGTTGCCATTCGGCAAGGATAATTTTATATTCAAATATACGAAAACACGTTAAAAACACATCCAATTAACCGTTGGATTTTGTTTTGTCATAATGGCAAATGGTTCCGTGCAGGACAAACATATTCAAATATCCGAAATATCCAATAATCCGACATCCAATTAAGTGGATTTGACTGTATAAGTGTGATAATGTGTGGTGAATGACGTTACGGATCACAGCTCCATTGTTTTGTATACATGTTACAAATTAAGCCGACACGGTCCTGCAGTTAAGGCGCTTACCAGACATGAAGGCACTTACATGGCTGGCTAAGGGAGCACGGGCCGTATCAGCTAAACACCCTGGGGAAAGCCCTGCTGGCTAAATGAGGAAAGCAGACCTTCGTTGTTTAAGGTTTTAGGGTGTACTTGTACAGTGCTAATAATTAGTCTGATGAGTGTAATACAACACATTATACTTAACAAATTTACAAAACCATACTTTATAATTTTAGCAGTGATATGAAGACTCTTTTTAATAATAAATAATACAACACAAATTAAGAAATTGAATGTCATATGCACAATAGTTTTCATGCAAGCCTAATTCATACAGTCTGATGAATTCAAGAATTAAAAAAGGAGAAAAAATGGCAGTAGAGATACGTCTAAACTAAACCTGTCCTGATTTTGTTTTACAGTGTCTGCGCTTAACAATTTTTTTGAGTTGGCATCCGGGCAAGTGGTGACAGTACTTTCACTTGCCCGGTTCTATTTTCACTAGCCCGAATAATACTTTTATTTATTTGTTAATTATTGATTAAAATTTTGTTTTTAAAAATAAGTCGTCAGGCGGGCAACCTTACTGTGAGTTTTCAGTCGCCAGGGGTGATCGGGTGACCCGTTAAGTTCGAACCCTGGTTTTACGTGATTAGCATTGACATCTTATTCACTTTAAATTTTTTTTATATATTTGTTAAAATGCAGTAAAAAATCGATCCCATGCCGGTCACTTCGCCCTTACGTGTCCAATCATAACCGATTATTAGATTTTTGGTTTGTTTCAAATTCAATGCATACAATTTTGTTTTAGAAAGTAAGTCCAGCTACAGTCATATGACTCGCACATGATTTGATTCACAGCGCTCTGTAGTGCATTGAGATATCGGGGTCGGATTGCATTTAGAACCCTGGCATATTGGTCAACTGTTTTATTGTGATCGTGTCTTAAAAATAATTGTTAATATTATCATTATTATGGCATCACTATGGAATTAAATCCAGTTAAATGGCTAACGATATTGGAGTTTGTGAGTACGTATGTGTATATATATATATTTATATATATATTGTTGATATTAAAGTTACCATACAACATGTGCAAATATGAAATACAAGCTCAATGCACTTTAAAAAAAACCCTTGTTTGTGTTTGCTATGAATGAATATGGTCAAAAGTATACGCTCGATTCGTAGTCGGGGGCCGTCATAGCTCAGTAAAGTACAAACGACAGCCTGCTGTCAGTTAACACGTGCGTTTGCCGATTTCAAAATGTCTCAAAATATTAAAAGACAAAGCTTGCACTGTACGAAGAATGTTCGGTTGAGGATATGATACTAGAGTCTTTTGTTAAAATCTGTTTGATCTTGACAACATATTATCGACAATCGTACCTTCCTATTTCAAAATTAATATTTTATAAAGTACCATACAACTAGATCACTGCGACCTACTTTTGACGGGCTATCATGGTGTGTGTGTTTGTGTGTGAACTAGTTATGGTAGATTACGCCATACCACCATGGATCCCAAGTTGTGCATAAACGTTTGTTTAAAGTTACATTGACTGGTTAACATAATGTACAAATATGAAATACAAGCTCAAATGAAAACAATTGTGTGTGTTCACTATCAAAAGAATACACTCTATTCGTAGTCCATGCCATAGCTTGGCAAAGTTCAAACGACAGCCTTTTGTCAGTTTCTGTTAACACGTGTGTTTGATGATTTCAAATTGTAGGGTTCATCGCCAAAAATTAAAAGAGAAATCTTGCGCTGTACGAAGAACGTTCGTTTGAGAATACGGTACCAGCTAAACACCCTGGGGAAAGCCCTGCTGGCTAAATGAGGAAAGCAGACCTTCGTTGTTTACGGTTTTAGGGTGTACTTGTACAGTGCTAATAATTAGTCTGATGAGTGTAATACAACACATTATACTTAACAAATTTACAAAACCATACTTTATAATTTTAGCAGTGATATGAAGACTCTTTTTAATAATAAATAATACAACACAAATTAAGAAATTGAATGTGATATGCACAATAGTTCTCATGCAAGCCTAATTCATACAGTCTGATGAATTCAAGAATTAAAAAAGGAGAAAAAATGGCAGTAGAGATACGTCTAAACTAAACCTGTCCTGATTTTGTTTTACAGTGTCTGCGCTTAACAATTTTTTTGAGTTGGCATCCGGGCAAGTGGTGACAGTACTTTCACTTGCCCGGTTCTATTTTCACTAGCCCGAATAATACTTTTATTTATTTATTAATTATTGATTAAAATTTTGTTTTTAAAAATAAGTCGTCAGGCGGGCAACCTTACTGTGAGTTTTCAGTCGCCAGGGGTGATCAGGTGACCCGTTAAGTTCGAACCCTGGTTTTACGTGGTTAGCATTGACATCTTATTCACTTTAATTTTTTTTTATATATTTGTTAAAATGCAGTAAAAAATCGATCCCATGCCGGTCACCTCGCCCTTACGTGTCCAATCATAACCGATTATTAGATTTTTGGTTTGTTTCAAATTCAATGCATACAATTTTTTGTTAGAAAGTAAGTCCAGCTACAGTCATATGACTCGCACATGATTTGATTCACAGCGCTCTGTAGTGCATTGAGATATCGGGGTCGGATTGCATTTAGAACCCTGGCATATTGGTCAACTGTTTTATTGTGATCGTGTCTTAAAAATAATTGTTAATATTATCATTGTTATGGCATCACTATGGAATTAAATCCAATTAAATGGCTAACGATATTGGAGTTTGTGAGTATGTGTATATATATATATTTATATATATATTGTTGATATTAAAGTTATCATACAACATGTGCAGATATGAAATACAAGCTCAATGCACTTTAAAAAAAAACCTTGTGTGTGTTTGCTATGAATGAAAAAGGTCAAAAGTATACGCTCGATTCGTAGTCGGGGCCGTCATAGCTCAGTAAAGTACAAACGACAGCCTGCTGTCAGTTAACACGTGCGTTTGCCGATTTCAAAATGTAGTCTTCGTCTCAAAATATTAAAAGACAAAGCTTGCGCTGTACGAAGAATGTTCGGTTGAGGATATGATACTAGAGTCTTTTGTTAAAATCTGTTTGATCTTGACAACATATTATCGACAATCGTACCTTCCTATTTCAGAATTAATATTTTATAAAGTACCATACAACTAGATCACTGCGACCTACTTTTGACGGGCTATCATGGTGTGTGTGTGTGTGAACTAGTTATGGTAAATTACGCCATACCACCATGGATCCCAAGTTGTGCATAAACGTTTGTTTAAAGTTACATTGACTGGTTAACATAATGTACAAATATGAAATACAAGCTCAAATGAAAACAATTGTGTGTGTTCACTATCAAAAGAATACACTCTATTCGTAGTCCATGCCATAGCTTGGCAAAGTTCAAATGACAGCCTTTTGTCAGTTTGTTAACACGTGTGTTTGATGATTTCAAATTGTAGGGTTCATCTCCAAAAATTAAAAAAGAAATCTTGCGCTGTACGAAGAACGTTTGAGGATACGGTACTAGTCTTTCATTAAAACTGGTTTAATCATAACAACGTACCTTCCTATTTCAGAACTGATATTTTAATAAAGTATTAGTAGAACTTTCAAAGTTTAGTTTGTATACTAGTAGGGCCATTTCACGGTAATTTTTTGTGACGGACGTGACATTTTAACGCCATAAAACTACATTTCTACAAAAACTTGTGTGTACTTTTCTCTACATTTTGTGTTAATAGAAACCATATGTGTGATGTTTATTTCACCCAATAAATTTTTTATTTTGTACTAGTATTTTTGGAATAAATTACATATTAATGAGTGTGACGGACGTGACATCAGTTGGACACAAAAAATTACAGTGAAATGGCCCATTAACTGGCTACTATGACTAGCCCTGCTGGTACATGTGTACAGGTGGTTAATCTACTTAAGTCTTGTAACAAGATGTGCTTCAGATAGTATCTTAGCATGGATCACTTACTTTTGTAATGAATAATATGAAGAACAACATTTAATCAATCAAAATGTTGGGAAATGTATAATTGTGTGTCACGTCCGTCACAAAAAAAGTCACGTCCATTACAAAGTGTAATTTCAAATTTCATCAATTTCACATAAAGATTTTTCAAAATCAAATTCTTCATCTTTTTAAATGCACAAAGAAGAAGGAAAATATAGGAGTTTATATTTTTAACCCCAACTTTTGTATCAAAAACATGACGGACGTGACATTTCAAATTAAATATAAAATTCAAATCACTAATTAAATAATTTATTGCTAAAAATTGTATGCACATCTCACAAGGGTATGGAGGTTTCTATGAATATAGTAAACAAAATAATTTATTCTACATTTTAATAAAAATACTAAAGAAAACAGAATGTCACATCCGTCACAATTTATTTTTATTTTTTTTCTTCCCCAAAAATGCCTACAAAGTCTCCCTGATGTAGTTTATATGTCCAAATGTTGCATATTCAGGACCCTTATGGTGTTCATGTTCAAATGATATAAAGTTTAGAATAAAATTTAATGATTTATATTTTCATAGTAGTGGACCAAATACCATGAAATGCCCCAGTAACACATTAATCATGTATATATTTGTTAATAAAATGTACTAAAGTGGACAATGAACGTTTTCACTTCTTAATTTTACGTGTTAAAATCAACCAATTCAAATAAATATTCTTTCATTTGGAAATGGTAAGGTTAGGGGGAGGTGTTTAACGACATCATGTTCGAGCATATTGATTTAATAATCATCTGACGCCATACAATCGTAAATAAAGTATGTTGACTGTGTCGTTAAATAAAACATATCCTATCCTTCCTTCCATCTGCTGTTGAATGTCTAACATTTGGTAATTTTGACATATAATCTTAGAGAGGAATTGGGTGCATGTGCAGGGGGAAGGTATTGGAAGTCAAAACCCTTACTTGTCCAAGCTTAAACAAAATTTAAAATGTATTTTCTGGGGGAGCATGGCCCCATAAAACTTCGCTCAACACAGTCTATAACCCCCAACTCTGCTGAAATCCCTGCACACATAGGCGCCTTGGAAGCTCACTAAATTGGGTGTGGGTTTTTTTTTGTATGTACCATCCCACAGACAGGATATCACATACCATACCCGCCGATGGGATCAATCCTAGCTTAACCGCACATTTAAAAAAAACAGCTGGCCACTGTCAAAATTTCAAGGCAAATGCCCCACTCACCAACCCCTGGAAAGGAGTTGTACCATATCACTATGGATATAAATATGTTTTGGAGATATGAGACGACCCCTCAGTCAAGAAAGTTACTCTTGAGTGCCAAATAAACATATGATACACCTACATTTATTAAATTTGTGAAAAAATGTCTGTGTCTACACTTATTCAGCACACTACGTTTATTACATCTGAAAAAAAATGGAACCCCCTCTACTAATTCGGCACTCAATGCTTATTACAATTCTTAATTTATTAAATGCTCACAAACAGCCTGTATTAGAAATTAGCGAGAAAAAGTAGGTAGAGATACGTCTCCTAACCGCTTTCCATTTCCAGCGTGTTCTGCTAAAAGCAGGCATAGCTGATGACCAGTTATTTGTGAATCTTCAGCAGAGATTTATGAATGCCAGACCCTGGCATCATAAATGTGCCCACCTATGCTTTCAAAATAAATAATGATACAGGTAAAAATTAAGTTGATGAAATTGCATTTTGAAATAAATGACCATGTGTTAAATATATCGAGATGAATCAAGCGAGCTGTCATCCACCCTGATTGTTTTGTCTTTCTTGCATGGAACCTTTAGATATTTTTTTTCAAATTTGCGATCTCTCGCCTAACATTAATTATTATAATTTCATTTAAACATAAAAATACACCTACGGTTTTAATGAATTGTGTGTGACAGTTGTAACAGGTAACAGGGGTAGAAATTGGGAAATATTTTGACTGGCCCGGGGGACTAGTAGCCCAGGAAAGTTACTAGTCCCCAGGAAAAAATCACTAGCCCACCATTATTGAAGCAGTTTGAAAATAAGCGTAACGTACAAAAACGAACAAGTATAACACGCTACACCTTCAGAAAACTTTTTTTTTTTTAAATTAGTCAAACAAAAAGGCAGCAAAGGGTGCGTGTTTCAGCAAAATAATAATAGAAATAATAATGTTACATTAATTTAAAAGTAACTGAACTCAGGAATTATCTTTACTGTTTATACTGAATTTGTTTTGTCCATATTTTTATACGGGGTCGAGAATATGTTTGGAAAGGAATATGGTGTGATGCTGCATTCCAACCGTATCATAAAAGTAGTGTTCTCGCGGACGAAATGGTTGACCAGTTTCACGACACTACTTGACGACATCCAAAAAAAAAAAAAGAACAACACACACAACAACAAACAAACAAATAAACAACGTAGTATATAACATAATTTTTTTTTTTTTAAGCTAGGCCCACTGGCAACTACAGTGAAACCTGTCTAAACCGGACCTTGAACATACCGGAATCCTGTCAAAACCGGCCAAGTTCCATGGTCCCGAATGTTTTTGCTATTTAAACCATGTATAAAAACCTGACAAAACCGGAACCTGTCAATTCCGAAAACCGGATTGATTTTTCGCTCAGAAATGTTAAATCCTTAATAAATTAACCTGAACAAACCGGCATAGTGTAAATGAATGAAGAGTCAACTTCGTGTGAAAACACAACTTCCAGCAAACAAAGCCGACCGGAATTTCCACTGACCTGCATCTGGTGTTACGTCACGGGTCACCACTTTCAGCGGTCTCGGCCCAGAATAGCAGACAGAGTAATTAATGCTTAATTGTTTCCAATTGTACTGTCTGAAACTGTCGACTTCTTCTCACCTTCAAACACATGCCCGCTAGTCGCTACACACGCCTTACGGTTTCCACCTTTAACATTGAAATACAGGCACAGTTAAGAGTAAAATGATAGAAAAAACTAAACTAAATTATGCTGAAACTTTTTTTGTTTTGTTTTAAAGTTAGTTCACAAATATATATATAACAAAATAGGGATACGGCGAGGTGTTGCCTTTATCACATTCAGATTCATTCGGCAATTCTCGGACATGTTCGTTTTTAGCTACGAACATACGAATTTACGAAAGAAAATTCTAGATCCATGGCAAAAGAAACTTGTTGAACTTGAAACAAACAATGCATTAATAATTAGTAAATATTGCATCACAATGTTATAATTAACTAAATAAATGATTATATAACTGTACGTTACAAAACAGGTTTATTGGATCAATCAAATCATTCTCGGGTAATTCGTTGCAAATTGCACGTCAAGGGCAATAACTCTGTTTTATAAAAACGCGACCCTCTAAACACCGGATCCTGTCTAAACCGGATAAATATTAAGTCACCGACGTCATCCGGTTTAGACAGGTTTCACTGTAGTATCAAAACTGCTTTTATTGAGGTTTCGATAAATGTGGACGTAAAAACGGGTACACTGGTAAACCTGGAACTTTCAACACGAGACGTCTGGAAGCAGATCGTTACTACCGGTGGTGATAGCCAACTTGTTCTTATATTACAATGCACTTGTGATAAGCCAATGAAAACCAAGATTGGTAGGAACCCGTCAAAAGTGTCCCACTTTCAAAATAATGGCATTGTTTTTGACCTGGGTAAGCCAGTGTAGTGAAACCAATGATGAATGCAGCATCATATATGCATCAAATGTAATGGGATTCTCTGTTCTGTATGCTTAAATAATAAAAAATATTCCAGGGAATGCCGCTTTGACAACACTGAGACTGTTCTAGGTAAGACAACAGTGCTGACTTGACTGAAATCGCATTTACACTAGAATTTAAAAATTTAGTTTTTACCTCTGACCAAATTTAGTCCAAAGCACAGATGAGAGTGGATGGTAAAAGAAAAAGATGTTTCACAAAATGTTATGAAGAGGACTATCTTAAGTTCGAACTGCCATTTTCGCTACCATTTGTTAATATTTTAAAGGAGGGCACAATCAGGGCATTTGACCTGGTATGCATATTCAACGATATATATTGCACAATATCAACGAGTATATAAGCGTATAGTTAATTAATAAAATGGTTAAATGTGACGGCTATTATATGTAACTGGCGCAGCCATTTTGTACCATCCCAGTGAATACACCCTTTGGCGAGCTGGTGGTGTATATATTGTCATACAATTCCTTGTTAGGTCAATAATTAGGTCAACCATCTGTGACATAGTGCGTTTAATACAAAATAAACCTCCATTGTCAAAGTGTTGAAATAACTGTATTATGGTTTAAATTAACCCATATACTGAAACAATAATCGGAATGATTTCTTAATTAATTGATTGTTTCTTTCCGTGGCCTGTACCAGTGGTTCCTGATTAGCAGGTGTATATTTAGACGGTCTCTAATCACACTAAAAAGACGTGCATCTTTTATTAAGATCACAGTGTATTATAATGGACTTTACCAGCCGTCCCCCTTTATTACTGTAATTAATTCTATAAATTCTTGATTAAGTTGACATTCCCATCTAAAATCACAAAACTGATCAATTACGTAGTCCTAAAGAAAAGAAAATGGTCACTTGGATATCATGAGTGATCGTTAAATTGCTCAAACGTATCCTAACAGTAGGTCTAATAATATGCATTTTTTTCTCTGAAAAAATACTATAGTATAACTCCATTTCGTTATTGTTACCATTTTCGGAGTAAACTCACGATCATGATGTTCTCTGCCGGTCATAATGTTACGCACAGTAAGAAGCAAAGCAAGCATGCCACGAAATTTTAATTTGTTTTTCAGTTCTCTCTAGCACAAATGAAGTTAAGTTCTGTTAGGTACGGAAAAGCTTACACCCATTTTGTTTGTATCCATACAAATACTTATATTAAAGGCATGATCACAGACCACTGACCTATTACATGGCCTAGCAAAGTATTACCGGAATTTTTTTGTTTTTGATTTGTCCCTAAATGTACTTTATTCAACCATCTATGTAATCACCATATTCCACTTATTATAATATTAATGATATTTTGTAAACATAATTGAATTATGGCAATTGTCCATAATTAAAAAACTAACATTGCTAAGAGGGTAGACATGGATTTCACTCCCGAAATGTAAAGTGATGCAATAGCTAGATTTGGTCTGAAAAAAATTGATGTATTTTTGAATTTATTATCCATGCAATTATGTATGTAGCCCAGTTAGTTGTACATTTTTGTTGTTTTGTATTATATGTGAGCTATCCCTGGGAAGTTTGCGTGGATGATGTGAACAAAAAATTATTAAGTTCAGACATTTTGTAAAATATGTACGAAATAATTAAATAATTTGCTGAAGTCAGTGTTTTCTTTTAATTTAATTTCAATATCATGCATGGTGGTATCTTTGCATATGCTTAAAGTACTAAAATATTTCGCTTAAAACCTGAAATATGAATATTTCATGTTTGGGCCACTAAAAATGAAATGTTAGTGGTTCAGATTTTTTGGGGGGCGAGTTTCGAGTCCTGCTTAATAAAGTAATAATCTTGAAAGTAATTGGTTTAATTGTATTTATAAAATAATTTTGACAATAGGTTTCAACACTTACCCAGGAAATACTAAATGTATACATGTATGTCTGTCCAACAGTATCCACTGTCTTTTCTACTTGTTGATTTAAAATTAATTTTTTAAATAGTGTCCGTTTGTTGATTTAAACTTTGTTATTTGTTTGGTAGTGTCCACTTGTTCATCTGAATATAATTTTGTGTTGATTTATGTCATAGTGACCACTTGTATGGCGGTGGATGTGGTTAGATCTCTTTCCACTTGTGAGCCATTCTTTTATGGCTGGCATTGGTTAAGAAATGTTTATGGATTTTGGCCCTTGTGTCATTATTGAGAGTATAATATTTAACACACACTGCCCCAAAACACTTCTCTGGGATGTTTTTACTCTGTTCATAGCTGAGAAAAGTCTCTTGCAAACAGCTGTGGCTGGGCTCAAAGTAAACACGAGCTCTGTTACTCTGCAAATGTTTTTAAACAGTGCAGGTTTGGTAAACAACAGCAGAGGAGGGGGTGTACATTGATTGCAGCCTCTTATTTTAATTTATTGAGCATAATTTATTTGTTAAAAACTATTAATAAAGCAGAACAAATTAATATATTCATGTATGCTTAAAGGGCATCACAATTATGGCATAGGGCTAATGAAATCTAACTTGTCACGGTTATCAGGGTTCTTACTCGTCCTGGAAATCCTGGAATGTCCTGGAATTCTGTGATTTTAGAATCCAGTTCTGGAATGTCCTGGAAAAAGCAGTAAATTTTATTGTGTCTTGGAAATTTAGGCCAAAAATTTGGTGGTTTATTTTTCCTCAACTTTACTTTTATTGTTCTCCTAACCTGTCTACATTTAGACAACAATTTCTTCTAAAAACATGCACTGATTGAACATTTCATGTCCTGGGAAAATAAGAAAAAGTCCTGGAAATGACCTTGAAATGTCCTTGAATTTCATGTTTTTACAAGTGTTATGACGTAGGGCTAATGAAATATAAGTTCACTGTACCGCTTCATTTTATACCAATGTAGATTTACATTTGCAAAGTACTGAAAAACATTAAGTATGTTCTGCTACAAGGCTTATTATATCTAAACTATAATATCTTGCAACTTTTAGGCTATAAGAAAACCGTTAATAATATTTATGCTTTGTTCAAGTGAACTCGAAAATTATAAACTTGCTTTACGCCCCCATTCATTTGCAAAGAGCAAGATTCCAGAATCGCGTTAACGTCTTATTTTATTTTTAATATGGCCATTTTAAACTATATCCCACCTCATATGCCATGTTTGCAAGGATTAAACATTTTGATTGCACAAACAAGTCATGTAAACTTTAAAAATATTGTTTTATTTAAGCTGTAAAGCATATTGGATGCCATTTCCAAGTTTGAAGATCATTGAACCGATTACTTGTACGAATTCAGTCGAACGTTCAGTGGCAGAAATTACTGATCTTAGTTGATAGTAAAAGGGGAATAGCTGAAGTTATTGAACTTTTCAACACACTGTTTTTTGTTTTGGTGTGTTAACGCACTGGCAAGAGTTCCGATCATTCCAGCATTTAGGGTTAGAGTTAGTTCTCCTTAGAGCTATGTAAATGCTCGGACGATCGGAACTGTTTCCAAAGGGTTTATCGAGATTTGTAACAAAATTTAAAAAACCCTAACATTTTACGTACTACATTAGTCACGTGTCATCGGGCATATGCAATTAACATAATTACTTGCCCGACATGAAAATTCCACTTGGCACGGGTGTCAGGTAATGGGATGTTTGATACCCTGTCTCTTATCACATACAATATTTTAAAAACAAATTTAGAAACATTCAGCCTACTCAAAAATTGCACATGACAAGTAAAAACAAATCCCGAGTGCACACCCTGCACATAAGTCTGTATCAAGGTTTCGAACACAATCTACCAGCCTTGGTGGCGTCATGGTTAGGCCATCGGCATACAGGCTGGTAGGTACTGGTTTCGGATCCCAGTCGAGGCATTGGATTTTTAATCCAGATACCGACTCCCAAACCCTGAGTGAGTGCTCCGCAAGGCTCAATGGGTAGGTGTAAACCCACTTGCACCGACCAGTGATCCATAACTGGTTCAACAAAGGCCATGGTTTGTTCTATCCTGTCTGCGGGAAGCGCAAATAAAAGATCCCTTGCTGCCAGTCGGAAAGAGTAGCCCATTAAGTGGTGACAGCAGGTTTCCTCTCAAAATCTATGTGGTCCTTAACCATAAGTTAAATAAAGTCTTTAAACAAAATTCTAACACAATCTATTAGAAAAATTTAAACAATAGTATAATATTTCATGAATTTTACAAAGCTTTTGCTGGGTTATAATAAAAATAGACTTAAGGTAATATTTGATGAAATTTTAAATGACATAAATAATAGATGTGTGTGCATAGTTTTGTTGTTGTTGAACGCTGACCTTTATCACAGTATGCAAATTAAATAAAATTTACTTTAGTCAAACAATTCCTTTTCCCCCTGTTTTATTAGTTCCTTTCATGTTAATATTTTATTTTATGTTTATTAAATTAAGATACAAATTCATAATAATGTACATTATTAACTAGAAGCAAAAAAAAAGAAATGACCCTGTGGCTCAATTTTTCATTTTGACACCAGAACAATTTACTCATAAGTCCCCGAATCCCAGATTGAATTTCCATTCATTGAGAACCCTGTTTTGTTGTTAATTGCTAATTTCATTGATCATATTGGATGAATGATTTTTACTTCTCGCATTTCTTTATAATTACAAACTTTCCGAATTTATACAATTTACTCTATTATGATTGGCTGACGTCACTAAAAAACAACCAAGCGTTATCCTTCCATAAACCTCATAAAAATACGTCATCATGGAAGACCGTGATCAGTTGTTGTCATCATCTTCGGTCTTCGGCAATTGTGATTGCGAATGTAGGATGAGGCGTCTGCACAGAACTCGGATGTAAAGCAGTGTTGTTCGTTAATAAGAAAATCGCCTGTCTCTGAATACGAACAAAGTGTTTTTATACCTCGAAAGTTCTTGTATTCACTATATTAACCTCCCCTTCACTGTAAACAACTTTCTCTGACATCATGTTTAAAATAATCTACATTTTATAAACTTAAAATGTACATCTATAACAACTTCTTGTACTGTTTGTAAGAATTGTTTCAAATTTTTTAGGAATTTATCCATTTGTGACTTTTATACATCGATAAATTCCTAAAAAATGAGAGAAAAAATCTTATATATTCTGCAATTTGTAAAAGAAAATAATGAACTTTTCATTTTGTTGTGGATATCACCCTTATAAAAACAATGGAATTAACGTCTTAGATGCTAAAGACTAAATCAGGAAATGTTAGCAAGTATATATTAGTGATTTTAGTGAGAACATACAAAAAGCTAATTTAATATTTCTCAGGGCGCGAAATAAGCTGCAGTGGACACAAAAACTGTTTTACGAGTCAAATGCATTTTTGACTTGTAACACGATATTGAACAAAATGTTCCCTGTTGTGTTCCCTGGTGAATGCAAAGAACTGAGGTCATTGTTGTTCGTTATGGAACATAATATGTTTGCATGTACCAGTTAGGAACATATAACAATGATATTAAGAATGGAAAGAATGGTTGAAAATTATAATGTAGGCAGCTATTACAGCCAGGGCGCAATACTGTGAGTGAAATACTCGCCTATGCGAGTGAAATTCTGTTATGGCGATTTAAATTTGCAAAACACTAGCCTTTTGGCGAGTAGATTATTTTTTTCAGAATGAAGCTGTCACTGGTACATTTATTTCACTAATCAGTCAGACGACACATGTACTGATGATCGAAACTGTAAACATACACTTCCGTATTTTGCCCTGTTTGCGGATATCACACTCTGAGCTCTCCGGCCGACTTGACGATCGAGGTGTTCGGAAAGCCTCGTGACAATCAAGGTTTTCCGATTGTAAATGAGTTTTCACAAAGCCTTGGACCAATTGCTTCGCAGCCAATTTGTTTGCACCTAAAGTTAAGCTGAATGTTACATGGCGGGAATATGCTACATACATTTTTTTTTTTTTTAAACGTTCGAGAATGTTGTTGGTAACGATAGCATATTGTCAACAAAAATAAATAAATAAATAAATAAAATAGTCCTAATTTCGGTAACTGTAGCCGTCGCGTAACCCAATTAAAAACGGTTTACAAAGTAAAACACAATAATTAATGATTTGCTTCTGGACTCTTGGAAACAGATTTTTTTTAGGTGTTATGTTGACTGGAAACGAGAAACCTGCAACTATAACGACATATTTCCAGAGAAATTCCATTATGCCTATAAGTAAATGTGTTTTAGACGATGAATCTGGTGGTGAAACAGACGTGGAAAAAACCCACAAAAAAACCCACAATGAAGTTCAACCAGAGCGTTTTATTTAGATTTTCAATTTCTAAGATACGATGTATTGCGAATACTGTCGTAAAGAGGGTACCAGTGCATCTTGAACATGCCCTTGAGAAACATAAACAACATAGGATGACGTTGGTTTTTAAAGTTCTTTAATTATGTTATTATAATTATTCATACTAATACATGTCCTTCATATGTTGCCTGACAAGTAACAATCTCTAGTTGGCTAGTATTTTTTTTTCATTCACAAGCCAGTTGGCGAATAAATAAAAAGGGCTGCTTTGCGCCCTGATTACAGCATGTTGCAAGTGCATTGGTTTATCTTGAAAGTTGAATATTAACATCAATTCATACATAAACTATCAGCTGTATAAAATTAACTAAAATTACAAGATCGTTAGTTTTGTTCGCACATTAACTTTAAGATATCATTTACATTGACCAAATTCATTATGCAAAAACAAATTGGGTTACCAAAATTGATTTTTATGCGTCCCATAAATGAGTTAAGCAGATTTTCAATTCTCAGAGGCTTGCAATGGGGACAAAACCTTCCAGTACAAATCACTGGGATATCAGACATGTTACGTTCAGTTGGGACAAAACAATTTGGGTATGGTGCTATACCAGTTTTACCCTCTGGCAGACACCCTGACTAGTATGTAAATATATAAACAGTTATGTATTTGTTGTGTTTCCCCCCAATCTCCAGTTAAAACGAGCAATTTATGATTAATTTCCAAACTGATTGTTGTTAATCTTATAGCTTTATTAAAAATTGGTGCGAAAAAAAGAGATTTTGTTGTTGATTTTGGTTAAGTGTATATTTTTATACGTACAGTGTTGTTTTTTGTGTTTCAGTGATCCACCTTTAGATGAGGATGAACTGCCCCCTGGTGAATGGATTTGCCATCGATGCCGGATCAGTCCCCCAGAGGTCAGCAGTAACTTTTACACTGTACTTGAAAGTATCTTTTGAAAACCATCATATATATCAGTAAATGATTTTCTTAAGATTAATGATTACAAATTTATTGAAGAAGAATGTTGAGGGTTTTTTTTCACAAATATATTAAACCAACGATTAACAAACAAAAAACAATTTTGCCTTTTGGTGGGGGAATATTTATGACATTAATTTTTAAATTGTGGAATAGGATAATTTCGAGTTTTAAACTGAATTTATTATGATTATAAAATTGTCATCTTGGAATTAAGGCATGTGTATCTGAACATACTTTCAGCCGGATGAAGATGAGGCTACATGCATTGCTATAAAAGCTGGCACAAAAAGTAGACCAAAGCGGCAGCATTCTCGAGAAGATGAGAAAGAACATCCACTGCAGATGCTTGCAAAAGCTGCCAAGCTTATAAACCCTGTGCAGTTTGATTTGACAAAGGATATTGCTTGTACAACACCATTACCTGGTATGTCATCAATGTTGTCTTTGCATAATATGATTGTCATTCCAATGGAAATTAGTTGCAAGGATGATTGTGGCATATTCATCACCCTGCTTACCAGCAGTGTGTTCAGGAGAGTGGGTGCTCGTAATTGGTTTAGTATACTGTATACATTATATTCTTTGGAAAGATCTAAGTATTTGCCTAGTTGAAACATTACTGATTAATTTAAAAAAAAAAAAAAAAAAGATAAAATGACATTAATGTAAGGATAAATTCTTAAGAAAAACAATTGCTAAAACGAAATTTCAAATTAGTTTTGCAAAAGAGTAATACATATTTTGCAGTAGTTTGAATAACAACTTGAAATGAAAATGATAATGAAAAAAAATGTCTATATCTATATTCATGACTTGTATAGCATTGTAATATACATTTAATGCTCATTTGTATTTTGCATTTTTGATGTTACATTTCATTTTTTTGTTTACACTTGTTTATCTTTGTTTTGTTTCTTATAGGTGTGTGGTGATTTATGTTTTATTTTTTGACAGGATCTAGTAAGAGACGACCCGGGGTTCGGGCAAGCACCAAGAAACTTCCTCATGAACATGACAATGGTATAGTCCCATTACCAGCCAAAGTGTGCTTCATATGCAGCAAGTAGGTTGACTTGGCTTTTGTTTCTGATTCTTTTTTGGGTTTGTTTTTAACCTGCATTCTAGTTCCTAGAAAAACGATTAGCTATATATTTAAGCAATGAGAGTTTTGTGTTGAATTACGACCGTTGATCATGGTGCTAACTAATTTAATGCCCTAAAATCTAAAAAGAGTCTCACTGCCAAACTGGCTGTCCCATATTTTGGTCTAGACTAAATGGGTCTTGGTCTTCAATTTGCAGAGTTTGAGGCCTGGTACATGTCATATTTCTAACAATTCCATGACCAATTTTGATACTGTTGGAAACAATTTATCGTATTTTAATTTGTATTGTCACTGACTTTACTTCCTTGTTTTTTTTTCTTGCATTTTTTTTAGAAGTTGTCGTGTTTCTCCTTTAATCCAGTGTGACTATTGTCCCTTGTTGTTCCACCAAGACTGTTTAAATCCACCACTGACCACACTTCCCACAGGAAGATGGATGTGTCCAAACCATGTGGAAAATGCTGTGGTATGTACAGTTATTTAGATTAAGTTTAATGAAAAAAGGTAATGTTGAGATGCTTGTAATGTTACAGCAGTTATTTTTGCATAGCCTACACTTAATCAAAAGTGGCTGTAATAATAACATTCATTGCATTTGGACTATTGTGTTAAATACTTTAGATTAAGGTTGACGACTGGAATTTGCTACACCATCATTTGTGCTTCATATGCAATGAGTATAACATACTTTACTTTATATCCATATTTTATAAATGGTACAGTTTTAAAAATTACCATATTTTCTTCAAACTATAAAATTTCAATAGCAATTTTACACGGAAAGTTTTCAGAGTTCTGGAAACGGAAACGTCACATGCCCAATTTATTATCATTGTAGGGAGCTCAAAAGTGTCATCTTTCAGACACAAATAGTTTACTTGCCCAGACAAAATCATTCAGAGTTCCATATTGAGCAGACAGTGCCATTTTCATGTTGGTATATATAGATAAAATATTATGTTTATGTTTAAAAAGATGAAAGAAAATAAGTACCATTTATCAAATACAACATATAATTCTTTTTATGGTAATATAAGTTATATTTATTGTGTATGCAGCCAAAATGATGTTGCAGTTAGTGTCTAGTGTTGACCTTAAGTCAATTAGTTTAGTCAAGTCAGTAATTACATTTGATTTTTTAAATTTTCAGAAATAGCCATTTAAACAACTGTTGGACAGTTACCAATCTACAAATTATCTTCTTATATCACAGGATGAGAAACTTCTGCACTCACTGGGATTGCATGAACGAGTCCAGTTGTGGGACAGGTTTTCTGGCCACGTAGATCAGCATGCTGTAAAGATTAAATTTTTGCGGCACGGTCACAGACTGCATCCACCATTCAGATTAAAGAAAAAACTACCATGCAGAAAAACCATTACAGTGAGTTAATGTTTACAGCTTCCAACAGGTCATTTGTTTAATTTCAGTGTCTTGAAGATCTTGCAAAATATTAATTTTATTTGACCTGTCAAAAGAAAATCTTGTAAAGAGTTGTATTAATATTTACAGTCATCATTTATTTCAGTCTGTAATCTCAACTGACAGGAATACCTAAAGGGTAATAAGTTGTTCTGTGGTGTGTGTTTTTTTATATCAACTAACCACTATTGAGTTTATTAATGATGTTCCAGTTGATAGATTATAATCAAACATTGATTGGTTGAGCTGAAAATATCAGCTGTAATTGTACCTATAGTTTTGAAATGGAATTAATGTAAATGTACTAGAATTTGAATTTGTTTTCATGTATACATATAGAAAACCGATAATATGAAGGTATTAAAGATAAAATCAGCAATGTGTAGCGTCTATCCTTGTAAACATGACAATAGGTGCATACTCCTAATAATTCAAATCATTACGTTCACATAATTCTGATTGTATAATTGAAAGATGATCGATGATTGGCGCAGAGAGTCTATAATAAGTGATGAATTACCGACTAATTCCCAACACTAGTTTTTATCACACTAACTAATATTTCAAGCTGTGTATACATTTTTATTTCTGATTAGCTTGTTTTTTTTAATTATAAATTTTTTTTCACTTCACAGATTCCAGCAGCAATAAAACAACATTACATAAATCCTCCATCATTACTACCAACAGCAGCCAGTGGAGCCCGCTCTACAACTCTCGAATCTTCAATACCAAGAGAACATGGTGAAATCTCTCTGGAAGAACAAGAAGAGGTTGAATATTTTAAAGTTATTTTAGAAATGCATGAAATAAGTTGTATTAGAAGACAATATTGAACATTTAAAGACAAATTTGTTTTGCTTACTTTGCTTAAATTTTATAGCTTAGGTTGATGTGGAAATTGGCTTTAGATATTAACAAGTTCCTAGTTAATTTAAAACATATATGTGTAATACATTTTTTATTTTATAATTGCTGGTTTTAAAATTTGATAAATTTATACAAAAATGGACACGTTGGAGCACATCAGTTTATAATGCTTTTAAAATGATATATTTTTATGACAAAATTTTAACTTTTTGTTTTCTAGTGGCTCACAGCTGTTGTCTCATTACAAACTAGTATAGCTAAATTTCTAGCTCAAAAACAGTTACATAAAGCAACAGAAAGTGCTAAAACTGCTGACCCTGCAAAATCTGACCATTCAAAACCAACAGCATCTGTTGCCCCAGTTGTTCATAAGGACTGTGATATGCAAGACCAGGATGATTCCATGGAGGAGACTAATTCAAGTGCTTCAAAAGCGGAAACGTTTGACTGTGATAGGACGTCTTTAAATGGGTCTGCTGTGTGTAGTCCCGTCCAGGAACCTTTTTCTAATGGTCCGTTTGAAGTGTCGAAGGGGTCTACAGTGTCGTTACTTCATGGGACTTCAAGTGCCACCGTGAACGGTGATATAGATTTTGTGAATTTACAAAGGACTAAGCCTGATGCTGTTGTGATACGGACACGAAGCAATAGCGGGGACTCTCCCGTCCCCAACATTGTCAAGGTGAACTGGCCGCCGGGAGAGAAGCCCTGTGCCAGTTCAAACAGTGCAGGCTCAGTTACCAATACGCAAGGCAAAAACATTGTCATCAGTGCTATTAACAAGTCAAATAATACAGTGGTTACGAAGGTGTTGTCTCATTCTAATCAGGGAGGTAAGAGTGTGTCCACGAACAGTGCCGCTAAGAATGCAGTGGGCAACAACCCAACATCCATCCTGTCTCCCAGACAGCAGACGGTTAAGCTGGGCACTTCTGGCTCACAGAGTAAGTGCACAGTGTCTCACACCATGGGAACCATCTCAAGTCAAAAGGTCATCACAGTTTCAGCATCTCCTTCAGGTTAGTGTAGGGATGGGGAAAATTGCTTTTTGGATTTCTGTGCCACCTAAATGTTGTATTTTTAGATAAAACAAACTCATAATATGCTACTTTTCAGCTCTGCAAAGTTTTTTGTTTATAGATTTTTATATTGATGGTGATTTTCTTCTCTGCTAGTGAAATGTTGTGTTATCAATAATGTGGTGGATGTAATAAATAAGGTTTGTTTCTGACTATTGCTGGGTGAGCAACAATATTTGCAAATTATGTCTTAATATTTTAGTAAATTGAAAAAAACCAGCAGTTATTTTGCAACAAAATATATCAATTGTTACTTGAAATATTTTTGCCCATTTGAAATGTTCAAAATATGCAATTGGTGAATTGTCAAGTAAGTCAGGGTTGGAGAAATCCACCAGCCCTAGCTATGGCATTTTTTGGTTTGGCTAGTAAAAATTACCCAACAAATTACTATAATACATAGGGCACTAGCCAAGGCTTCTGTAAGGGCTAGTGACTTTCTCAAACATTAGTAATACACTGCCAGAGCTAGAACTAAACTTGTCTGTCAAGTTCACATGCCGATGTTACGGACCTTTCTCGTCTTCCCAATTGAAAAAAGAACCCCAACAATAATAGGTACACTTTGTACTTTCCCAATATTCATTGTAATAATTTTTCTTTACAGGTGGAAAACTTGCCTCAGGCAGCATAACCACTACTCTGGGTAAGGGAGGCAACTTGAGTACTTCAAATTCTACAATAATCAATCTGAACAACACATTGCAGCAGTTCATTGAAGGAAATTCAGGTTGGTTTTCTGACAGTCTAATTCCATGTGATGTTAACATTCATGGTAAGGCATGTTTTATGACATCTCGGCACATTGAATTAGCAGCTATTACTAGGAATCCGGCAACCAACGACAAATAACTTGGGAAGCTGCAGGAACAGTAATTACTACCTGTTTTTGCATGACCAAAACTCTGTCTTAATCTATCCATAAAAATAAATTTTTAATTATACCTATAGAAAGTTTTGATTCTTTAATATGTTTTTAAATCATGTATTTACTATTAATAACATTGCTTACATATTTATCTTGTGAACGTGAATGAGTTAAAAATTACCACTGAGTCATCGCTCGTGTGATTTGATTTGTATGTATACTGTCGTGTGTTGGCTTGCACATCTAGGCAATACCTCACAGAAACTTGTCTTCAGTTTCATTCTTTGCATCAGTGAATGGATGTATACTATGGTCACATATGGTATGGTCCTACTTGTTTCTCCCATTTATTTGTTATAAAAATGTGTATTTTCGAATGAAGTTTGGAACATTTGGCCTGGATATTTTGTAAAATGCTTTGTGACACTTACATAAAAGCAAAAGAAGGAATAATAAATCTTTGTACTTGTTATTGGGGTGGGGAGGGACATAGCCCAGTGGTAAAGCATCTGCTCGATGTGCAGTTGGTCTGGGATCAATTCCCGTCGGTGGGCTAATTGAGCTATTTCTCATTCCAGCCAACACCCAATAGCTGATGTGCTTTTCGTGCTGGGTTGTCATTAAACATTCATTCATTCATTCATTCTAGCCAGTGCATCATGATTGGTATATATACTGTTTGGGATAGTGCATATAAAAGATCTCTTGCTGCTAATCGAAGAGTAGTGTATAACGTGGCGACAGCGGGTTTCCTCTTTCAATATCTGTGTGGTCCTTAACCATGTTTGTCGCCATATAACCGTAAATAAAATGTGTCGAGTGCGCTCATTAAATAAAATATTCCTTCCTTCCTGTTATTGGGGAGTTTAAAGTAAGCAGTAAAATAGATTTTAATGGGTCAGCTTGTTGTTAATAATTGTATTATAAAGTTAACTGTTAAGATTTATTGTTATTCTATATTTTTTTCTTCAGAATCTGAGTTGAGTAAAATAGATGAAAAATTAATCCAAATTCTTGCATGGCAGCGACTTCAGCAGCTCACATCAGACAAATCGGAGATGCTACCTACCAAGAGAGGAGTTTTGAATGGCCTCTTGCAACAATCCAGTGATGATGGTACTGCTTGTAATAATAACTTAATGTTACAGTTCCGTGTTGAATCTTTTTCTTGCCAAGATGTTAAAATGTTAACAAATATTGTGGTCTATTCAAAATTGGTGAGCTCATTAATAATTGACTTAATGTAGTCTTAACTATCCTGTACTGAATGTTTTCCATCAAGCTTATTGTAATTTATTCATTTTAATTATAATCAGACTTGTAAATGTCTACATTGCAACCAGTCTTTTCATCTGGTGAATACAACACTGAACTATCTATATAAAAATAGAAGTAGGTGTCATCTGGTTCCGAGATGAAAACATTAACATAAAGGGCTGTGGTCTCATGTTTAGAATAGTATGTATATTTTGTAGCACATCTTTCAGAAGTCAACGAGTGTTTTTGTTTTTTGCTTTAGGATCTTGTGAAGTAAGAGCACGAGCTGTGTTGTGTCCCCTGACTGGCAAAGGTCAGGCAATACCAATGCCATACAGAACAATGGGCATAGGAACAGGCAAGTGTAGCTATTCTTACTGTGATTTGGTTTTTAATTTCTGACGTTAGTAGGCGACTTCATTATTTTATTAATTATTAATTCACATATTTCCGTTTGCATTATTTCACTGACTGTTCATCTTGTAGAAAATAGTTACTATATTTTGTATTAGCCGACTTTTGAAGACTAGAAACACTTTCCAAAAGAAGAGGGTCGGCTTAAACACGAAGGCAACAAATTGGAGCATAAAATTCAGATCGAAAATACTCACGACCATGACTTGTATTTTTTGATCAGACCCTTATAACCTTTCACAGATTATGTATCAGTAATTTGTGCAAATTATAAATAAAACACCCCATCATGCAATATTATGCAGTTTTTTGTTCTTCAATGCATTATAAGTTTAATGAATAATAATAAAAAATTACTTGTTTTATTGTCATTTCAATGGTAAAAACGTATTCTTTCCATCTGTCTGCCATCTTTGTTGACCTGTGCTGGGACCAGTCTTTCATATAGCAAATTTAAAATACAAAACAGTGTTTTTTCTTCAAACAAGTATTATATTTGTAATATATATTGTTTTGTTGCGACGGTGCATTAAACTGTAAAGTAATACCATAAATAAATTAAGCTCATTATTAACATTACCGACTGAAAAACATAACATGAATTTCAGAACGATAATTACTCCCTACTATAATCACATGACCATACCATATACGGGCATATACAGTGAACAGCTGTAGTCAGGACCGCATGATCTTTTGTTTCTGTGTGTGTGGTGGGGGATTAAACATGCCTCAATGATTTCACTTTTTGCTGTCCAGTGAATCAGTTAATTACTTGTGTGCAGTGATATGTTGTTACAGGTTGAATTATTTATTTTTCTGTTATGATTTATCAGTTCTAAATTATTATTCACTGCATGGTTATGATGGTAGATGTTAGCATTGCTGCATTGATTGCGATCGCGATTACCGTGTTTGTAATAATTATCATAATCAGGTAAAATACAATGAACAAGAAAAGCACAAGTCTATTTGTTGACAGTATTATTGAAATCAATACAACATACAGCTGGTCAAAAGATGACTTCGGCTTATACATGAAGCCGATGGTTTTGTACTTGATATTTAGGGTCAAACTAAGGGGTCGGCTTATCCACGGAGTTGGCTAATACACGGCAATATACGGTACAGTTATTATAATTTGTAACTTGTGTTTCTATTTTTACTTCTGTTTTGCAGGTGCTGATATGGATGTCTGTCTCAATCAGTTTGGTCATTGCAATTTTGTGTCCCCAAAACACGCCTGCATATTTTATGATGAGGTGAGCTATGTCATTATATGTTGTATAGGCTCAGCACACCAGTCAGCACTGGTTCAGGTCATTTCTACAGATTTAAAAAAAAATTAAAAATCAACTCGTACAAAGCTTTTTTGTTCAATCATTAATTTCATTTTTCACTATGTAGACTAATAATTTCAGTTTATTATGAACTTGTTAAAAATGTATTACTTTCCAAATATTAAAATTACAAAATAAAAGCAAAATACTAATTACTGTAACCATCCCACTATTACAACCAGGAAATATTTTTTGTCAAGATGGGGTTTGAACAGCTTGAAAACCAGTAACAATAAATGCCATTTTCATTGCATAATATTGAGTGGATTGAGGCAGGAGCGGTTCATATATTTTGGGCCACTCGGTACTGATGGTAAATTTGTTATGCATTTTCAGATGACGAAGCATTATGAACTCCTGAACTACAGTGAACATGGAACAACAGTTGACAATGTGCTGTACTCGTGTGACTTCTCCGACAAGCCTGCAACCATGCCTCAACCCTCCCCTGTGGTGGCAGCTGTTCGTGACGTGATCAGCAAGGCCAAACAGAAACTTGAGGACGAGGAGCAGAAACGACTGACAATGACTGCCAAAGCAAATGATGTGAGAATTTGACAGCTTTTTAGTTCAGTCTATTTGAGAGAACGAAACACAATGATATTATCCCCTAAATAAAGAACTCTTTAACTTTTTAATTTACATTGCAGAAAATTTCTTGAATTAAATATTTCCAGCTAACAACCTTTTTATTGACTAAAATTATCTATAAAATATGTTTTTTGTCAGAATATCGGTGCCTGTGTATATAATGTGGTTTTTTCATGTCTTAATGTTTGTAGTGGCTGAAACTGGATATTTTCTTTCAATTTGATACGTTCAAACAAATATTTATTTGGAAGTGAAATGAACTTTGAGCTACTAAACTCATTAGGACAACTTTGGTATATAGACACTGATATTCTAAACAAGAACATGTGTTTAATATTTAAGTTTAGTGGTTGAAAAGGCTGTTAGGACAAAACCTTCATGTCAGGTGTTTAAAGTTAGAATATTGTTTTCAGTTTTGTTAATTTAGTCATGACACAAACTTCACGACAGTTAATGCTTGTAACATCAATCACAATTTAAGAGATAATTTTTTGTTTTTATTACGTAAATTTTCTTGTCTTTCAGAATTCACGCCACTGTAACTGTCGAGTAAGCAGTTCTAGTCTGATTGGCGGGAGTGGTGCAGGCTGGGAAGGCACGGCACTGTTACATCACGGGAGCTATATCAAAGTTGGTTGTTTGCAATTTGTGTTCAGCATCGTGGACCAGGCAGCATCAGAGCCTATCATAGAGAGACGGTCAGAGTCGATGTCCTTGCTGAAAACTCACCTCAAGGCAGCAGCTCAATAACACAGGGCCGTGCACAGACACTCAAATTCAACATTATTTAAAGGCAGCTTGCAAACAACACATCAGAAAAAAACACCTTTGTTGTTCACTGAAAAGGCACCTCCCCCTCAGTGAATTAAAAGAAAAATCCTCCTGTGTCAAATTAGTTCTCATGGAATACATATGATATATCATGTTTCAAACACCATCATATTATTTTCCTTTAGTAGAAACAAAAGAAATGGTCTATGAAATTGTGATCTGGAGTTATGAACACACACCTGGAAGCGTGTTTATAAATTAAGCATGTGCTTTTCAGTAAGAAAAATAAAAAAGTATTGCATCTATGCACATGTTTTAATAATTGGCCCTAAAGAGGTTTTAATCCACAGTTGATGTAATTGTATAAAAAAATTTGTATCGAAAATAGCTACATTTTTGTACTTAATATGACTTGTTACAATGTTTATATCTTAATATTGTATATTTATCTATTTGTTAATTGAATTTTACTTGTTAGTTATTTGCAAGCAGTTACGAAAAGACCTATGTTTTTGATACAGATATGACATGCTGTAGTAGAACATAATTCCATTTTTCTGTCTCACAGAACAAAACAAGTTTAGATCACGCAACCCTGTATGGTCATTATATTATTGTGTGAACAGATATACCACATATCTGTCATTTTTATTAACAATAATAGTCTTAAACTTATATTTTAGTTCCTTGCAGACAGGACAGTACATGCCATTGTCTGAGAAGCATCAGTCATGAAGGAAGGACTGATTGTAAAGGGAAATAACCTTGTGAGTCGGACATCCGTCTGTCTGCTCTTCATTCCCAGTACATTCACTAGAATCCAGCTTCATATATTGTCTGTATTTATAAATAACCTTGGCAACTAATGACTGCAATACAATTTATTCCAAGTGTTCATGAGGTTTATTATACACTGTCTGGTTTATCTATATCATTTTTAAGAGGAATGTGCTATTTCTGTTGCCACACCAAATATGCATGCATGAGGTTGGCAAGTGTTCCCAGATACCAAAGGTCACAGATGATGAGTTTGTTTATGTATTTGTCAGTGTTGAAATAATGTAGCAAGTAGAAAGTACTTGAACCTTTTACAATACAACTTTTAGACAATGATGGTTGTTTTTGGTTTGTTCTTTAAGGATGTTTTAACTTATTTTTTTGCTTATGTACAATTGAAGTTAAAGTGTGTTGTCCTAGACATGAATCTCAGCTGCTTGTTCTCATCAGCATTGGTGGCATAGTGCTTACACTATCTCATTTAAAGCTGATAGATATTGGGTTCAAATCTCTATTCTCTCTTCCAACTCATTGTGGAGGGATAAGGTCACTACCCACTAACCATTGGTTCACTCTGGTCAGATGATCCAGACAGCTGAGGTGTATGCCAGGACAGCATGCATGAACTTAATTGATATATAAACATGAAAATTAATTACAAATGAACAGTGCTTGTACCAACTTTCTGGTACTAAGTTCAGTCACCTGGCCTTAGATTTTTGAAGTTATCTTAGCATGACCATGTTGTAAAACTGTCATAAGCTGTGGCATGCGTTTTGATGTCCTAGCTTTTGATGGTTTTATTAATTCGTAATGCTAAGATAGCTTAAAAAGTTTCTACCTTGGTGTCCAATGTAAACTGTTACTGCAACTTGTGCTGTTTTTTATAGTGGCATAGAACTGTCGTCGACATGACAACCTAATTTAGGGTTAGAGTTATGGTTTTTCACAATATGTTGTGATAAATTTTCATATTATGTTGGCTTAAATATATCGTTATTTTGACAAAATGTCCAGACATATTCTAGTTTGTCCCAAAATCGTTGTCTATGGCAGTTCTATACCACTATAATTTCGACCTAATGGCAACTAGATGTTTTGTTTTTTAATCCATCAATGACATCCTTTTATATATCAGCTGTTTAAACTCAACCATGGAGCTCACAGGGACAAATAATTAACTCGCCTTCTTTTCTAGCATCAGTCACAGGCTATGGACATCATGTGACTCGAATGAATATCTACTGATCGGATTACTACGCAACGGCAGTCGATACACACAAAGACTGCAGGTCAATGTCTATTTATTTAAATATTAGTCGACCAATGGAACGTTTTAACATATTGATAGCTATGCTGATGACATCAGTTGTTCCAGTTTGATTTCTGGTTACAATGAAGTATAAATATTAGGATTAATAAAGTGAATTTCTCTACAAATTCTAAAAAAAACAAAGCTAAAAGCTAATATTTGTGAACATGAAAATGCCATAGTCTGAAAATCACATAATCCAAATTCACATGCCTCTTTTCATGGTCATCAATAATTATATTTAAATTTATACCTTTTATGAATTAAATTTGGACTAAAATTCAATTGTTTAGAAGTGTGTTTGCAGATTTGGCATGTGTCTTGATGTCATAGCCTTGTCTTGTGATTTGCCAGTAAATGTGTTTAGCCATTGACAGATGATGGAGGAGACTTGTGTGGGAGATATTTGCTGCAAGTCCTTGTGATTGAGTCTAGTTGTATACTGCACTGAGGTTGAAGCCAGTACTGAAATACTCGGTACCTAACCAGCCCCACTGTATTACTAAACTGGGTAACTTATACCCGTGTACCTCCAAATATATTACAGTTTGCAGAACCAGTCAACAAGATTGAGGTCACAACCAGAGATTTAATCAAAAGAAAAATCCAGGATTTCCAGAATTCCAGATCTTAGTGCTACCTGAAAACTACCTGTCCTTATTCTTGATGAAACGTTCACAGTAAACCCAGACTTACCAAGACCAACAAATAAAGTGTCTTCCACCAGTTATTATTATTAAAAAAAAATTGTCTATATAAACTGCTAAATACTTAAACCAGTTGGGTATGATTGATTTGGCTTATTAAAATGGACTTGATGATATATTAAATCGTGCTTAATTTTTACAAATCAGAATTTGAAATTAAAAAGTGAATGTCCAATGTACTATGACAGTCGGTAAGACTAGATGGAGTACTCTGTTGTTAGAGAGCTGAACAGACATTCAGTTAACAGACAGTTAATTGCTATCTACCACCAGAAAAAACTCTTATAATAAAAAAAATGTCTTCTAACTACTGAGTATGCAAGATTCCCACTCTTAATACACCAACAATCCCTATGTATGTTGATCATTTACAAATTAATTGATAACTACTATTTCGTGTCGATTACTAATATGCACACTACAAAAAGAAACCTGTTCTGAAGCATAGGTAAAGGGTGAGCCTTTTGTTTTATTGTAAATAACGGGATGCATGACAATTTGTGATAGACAAATTTTAGAATTCTCAATTTCATATGTGACCCAAAAACCATGAGAAACAAACCAGTGTTATATAACTTGACCAGTTGGTGTGAATATGTAGATGTGTTCAGGAACGGATGTCTGTGTTCTTTGTTATGTCTCACATTTGGTGTTCCCACCTACAAAAAACTTGTATCTGTCAAATATGGAATGAAAGTTTTACCCAAAAACTGTTTAACATTCTTGTTCTTTCTTAAAAGATTGCATTATCCCCTATTTTTGTTAGGCCCTGCACAGTTTTCTTGATTTCTTTTTATCCAGTATCCATTTCATCCTTACATAATTTCATAACCAGAAGTGTATTCTAGTACTGGATCAGTTAGTTTTATAAGCATATTTGATCAGAAATGTCTCGATAAGTTTAACATGCTCATGTACCACAAAGGTTTTCGAGCATATAAGAAATGAAAGTGATTATAAAAGCAATAAATGGAGGGTGGTGGGGTTTTATGAGTTAGTCTGATTATTAACAGACCGGTCTAATAAATAACGTGTGCATCGTGCATATTTCTTGGTGTGAATATGGAATTGTGATGAAAAACACTGCCCTTTCCACATCCGCCATTAGATTTGTAATAGTGTCTTCAGATTTTCTAGATTGATGATCATGTTGAATTAATTCCGGTATCTGAAGATATTACATGTGGTGCATTAACACTTGTCCATTGGCAACGATCTTATTTAAATTATTATTGGTCTTTACCTCTACTCTTCACTTCATCATCTATAACAAATAATTGGAATGTTAAATCACTATTTTCAACCAAATCCTGGACTAAATGAATTTAATACTTGTTTTATCTGGTTGATGTGCAGCCAAAAGAAAAATGTGCTAACACATCAATTTATGTGTTCATTTGAACCTCTGATGTCCATAAACTTAACAATGATCTTTAAATGAATGGAATTTAATTGTTGTCGTCCTCTTCATTATTCAGATGTTCGAATGCATCCCTCTCACACTGATAAAATAAAGTTTACATATTTGTAAAATGAAGACATGATGGAGCATAAGCTGATACAGTACACTCTTGTAGTGCCAGCATTTCTAAGTCGGTTGTTTTCCTGTATTAAGACTGCAGTGTCTGTTAGTTTTGGACATGTCTTATCCAATGTTTATATGGGTGTATGTGTGTGCGCCAACCACACAAGGGCCTAAAATTCTCAACTCTGGCAATTAACCACTGCATTTGACAATGCCGGTGAGATTACCACAATGTTTTTAATTTTCATTGGCATATATTTTGCCGTGGAACTTTCAGTTTTCTATTTCACTTCTTAATTGTTTATTTGTTGTACCAATATCACTGACAGAGTTATCTCCTCGTTTATACAGTGATTGGGAAAGTGCTATGGATGCTATTTTTCCATTTTTTTGTTGTGGCCATTTTCTTAATTGCCGTGTTTGCTTCCATGACCGTCTCGGCTTTGGATATAAATTGAAGCCCAACATGTTTTATTTTTAAGGCTGTATGTCCATACTACATGTAGTCATTTTAAATAGAGAGACTGGCTTTTATCAACAGATCAAGAATCTCATTGTAGAAAATATAACCGCTTCGAAAAAAGAAGCATACATATTGTCGTATTTGTGTGATTCTGATTAACCATCAGATGATTTCTAGATAGGGTTTTTCTTCATTTTGAAATGACTTGGTTGCTGTACTTCATTAATAATTAATTCATACTTTAAAGTATCTACTTGCTCTTTTTTTTTGGAAGAGTAGAAGGGGGTGCATATTTAACATTTGGTTTGACACTTAATCTTTATTGGGAATAGTAGCATTGTTACCAGCCACATTAATATAATAGAACAGTAAAATATATTTTTTAAAGTTCTGAGCTGAAAACCAATTACATCAAGTAGTTTGTGATTTAAATCTTTAAATAACAAAAATAGCATGTCTTCGATCCCATTACTTTTCCAGTTTTGGCTTAAAGAGAGTATCCTGACTGTTCCATTATAACATGATTACAACTGATCAATTCTTTTTGATGACTAACATTATATGTTAAAGATCTATTCCTCTTTGTAATATTAGTATCTGTATAAACAAGGTGTTTGTTACCATTCTAGTAGCTGAAACCAGATAGTACTTGACAATTTCATATGAATGAAAAAAATTAAAACAAATTATATATCTCTGTACGCACACGCACACACACACACACACACACACACACACACACACACACACACACACACACACAATGAAGAAAATCATCAATGACTGCTGCAAACTATAGCACATGAACACAAGTCTGCACATTAAATTTGCTGTCAGTAATATTCTAAACGAGAAAATATATATTTTTAGTTGCCAAAAACACTCATATTAGTCGGAAATATCTTACCATGGCTACAAACTCGGGATAGTCCCTT
>JAECMU010163335.1:0-13039 GCA_016106625.1 Dracogyra subfuscus
AATAATTACTGTACATTTTCTGGCCTTTCTGTAAATATTTTGACTGTACACTATATTTCTCAAACCCAATCTCACTTACAATTCTCCATCTGTACACTTTATTTACATACTGAGCAATTCTCTGTGCCATTTTCTGTACAATGATACAATTCCATGTCATGGTTACATTGTCCGATCTACATACTTCTAAACACCTCACCATTTTATAATAGCTCTCCTTGTACAATATACAATTTTAAACAGTTCAGCCTACCTATCCACCCCCCATTCCCTTTTATATACAGATTTGCTAAACAGAATGCTAACTCCGTCCCTACCCCATTATAACCATATAAAATGTGGTATAGATCTACACATTTTGCTTTACCAACCTACTATATACACTTCTAAACATTTCGTTCTTTAAATCTCCTTTTACAAGACACCGGTACACTTCAAAACATTACCTCTACCATCTGCATCTGTACAAATAACATATGATCCACTTCAAAGACATGTCTTTCAGTTCCACTATAAAGTTTGCACATAAATGTTGTCAAAATTTTGTAACTGAAAGAATGAGCACCTTTTCAAATTGCAGTCATAATAATAATAATTGAATAATTAATTAATATATATAGCTCTCCTTGTACAATATATATAATTTAGAATAATCTTTACTCAATTAAACTTAATTAATTAAACTTAGTATTCATCTTCTATGGGTTAAAACTTTTTTTTTCATTTTCAATACTATTTAACGTGCACATTCAGAGCAAGCTGTTATAGCGCACGCCTGTCTTGGGCACACACCTCAGCTATCTGAGCTGTCTGTCCAGGACAGAATAGAAATTAGTGGGTTAGTTGTTATTGTTAGTGAAAGAGTAAAGAGGGTGTAACGGCCATACACCTACCCAATGAGTCCTTAAAAACTCGCTCTGGGTGGGAGCCGGTACCGGCTGCGAACCCTGTACCTATATATACCAGCCTGTTTTCCAGCAACTTAACCGCTAGGCCACAGAGGTTAAAACTAGGGTCCGCGCCTTTAACTGAGGGTCCAGTCTGGAGGTGTTTCACTGTTTCACTGTACTATAAAGGACAATGTACACTTCCAAATGTTCAAATTCGTCTACACTTGTTTTTGTTTTACATGGTTGTAAAATCAGCATATACCATTCTTACCATACTTAAAGTGTACTTCCTCTCACCCATGATTATTCTGAAGTCTTTATTTATCAACTACTTCCAAATACAACACCTCTCATGTGTTGATCATCTGGCTTTGTTGTATATACATGATTCTATTTCAGACTATATACACTATACACAAACTATACACAACATACAGAATCATACATCATAAAGATAAATAACAGTACATTCATTTTATTGCACAGTTTGATTAGCATATTTGTCTTCTGATATTATGTAAACATTAAAACTATTGATTTATAAGAGTAAAACTGGAAATTTACATAACAACATAATTGGGGAGTTTAAGTAAAACATCACAAACAATTTCAGTATATAACAAATATGGGGAAATATTAAGTTACTAATACTGTATATTGTTGTTTAATGAACTGGGAAGTTTTTCTTATTTAAAATTCACAGTTCAAATTTTGTGATTATTTATTCTCTTTATTTCATCTTCATAAAATTATTTTGAAAAACCTTAATCTGCAAAAACTATGGATTTTGAAAATCAAAAATAAGATATTTGGCAGCTGCTGAACAAAATTGCTAGCTTTTCACCAACTAGATGAAATCACACATGTCACAAAGGTCCACTATGGAGGCCTTTGAAAACTAATTCCTAAACGATAAATTAAGGAAAATTTCTTTAACATTTAAAACAAAATTCTGTTTATAATATGCAGCTTCATAATGCATTATTGGTGCTACATAAAGTCTTTTTTCAAGTTCAAAGTAAGTTAGTATATTTAGCATACTAAATAAAGCTGCTATGATTGAAGCATGCCTGCCATGGGAACAACTTGTGATTAGCATTGGCACCTGTGTTCAAGATGGAAAATGTGCATTCTATGCAGTCTAAAACATTATTATACTATGTGTGTGTATTTCTTAGGAACCTCCACATAGGACTAATGCTATTAAACTACACAATCAAAGCGAATAACAGGACTTTTGTTTTTAGCTTTGTCCTTCATGTCTAACATCTTCTATAAGTTTTTAATGGTGTTTGATAACTGAAGTCTACTACTATTTCAGTTCAAGACACTTTATATTACAATCTCTTTATCTCTACACAACACTTTATTCATCCCTTCTGCACATGTGTCTTTGTCTTTGGTCTCTCTACAAAGACCATCTTCCAATAAAAACCATGTTCTTTGACTCCAATGGATGTGGGCTTTTTGACATATAGGTTTGACCATGCATATCTGGGTTGTTTTTATTTTTTGTTCATGACCACCATATTGCAGAGTGAGTAAGCTAAGCTCCAAAGAGTTTCTTGACGGTGTATCCCGGCATGGAGTAGAAGAAGAGAGCAATCAGCGCGGCGAGCAGCAGCACGATGAGGATCTTGACGATCACCCACTTGTAGTTGTGCCACAGGATGTAGCGGATTGACTTCCACGGGTTCATGAACCACATGAACGAAGAGTCCGGTCGACTGGAGGGAAAACAGAGAGAAATTAAAATACAGGTCATCTCCAAGCAACTTTCTCAATAATACGATCATAATATAAATAATATAATATACATAATCATAATCATAATAATAATATATTTATATATTAAAACACGCATTCTGAGAGTATTGCTAATGCTACGGCATTACATGTTCCAAAACGAATCCAACAAATTTTTCTATCTTCTAAGTTAAAGAACCATAACTCTGTATGGAAAAAATGGGCCAATCACCATGAAAGTCAAACTTGATATATAGCAGTACATGATAAAGTTATTTACAAAAAATTCAGAATAATATCTTGAGGCACTGTCATCTAAAAAATCTTGAAAACAAGTTTTTTTAATCTTCTAAGTTCAAAGGCTATTTTCTGTCAGAAATAGGTCAATCACCATAAAATCAAATTTGATTTGTATCAGTTATTGATAAAGTTATACAAAAAATGTCAGCTCAATATCTTAAGGCATTGCAAAACAAAAAGTCTGGTAAACTATATGTGTGACAGACAGATGGATAGACACATATGTGTGACTTTTTTTAGTTTTTTAGGTTTTTTTTGGTTTATTTAACAACGCACTCAACACATTAAATTACGGTTATATCGGCGTCAGACATATGGTTATGTTGAGAAAAAACCCAGTGGTCAGCTGACGGGGATCGATCCTAGACCGACCGCGCATCAGGCGGGCACTGTACCACTGGGCCATGCTGCCCGCTCATATGTGTGACAGACAAACAGATAGACATGTATATGTGACAGACGGATAGACACACAGAACAGAGACAAAATCTAGTCCCTTCTGGGTGGTCTGGTTGGGGACTAATTATGAACAGTACATTTCCAAACTGTGATATATTCATTTACCAGTATGTCATTTTGAGAAAAACATGATTTTACTGCAACATAACATACACACAGCATATATCAGTATCACACAATGCAGTTATAAAATCCTGCTTAATGGACATAGATCATGTTTTGATGAAGGCCAACTCCAATCTTTGGAAATTGGCATATAACGCCATTTTGGAAATAAACTCCTCATATATTTTAAGGAAAAGATTTCTGCCTGCACCTCTGTATTTGTTGATTTTACACATCTAAGCTCGAATTTGAACCCATAGCCATAACATCAAGTGAATATGCTTTCTTATACCTTATAATCTTTATCAGAATCAATACTTAAGGAATAAACTGAAAATAGTATATTATAAAATAACCAGTACTATGAGTGTTGATGGAAAGAAATCATTGTGCTCAGATATCTCTGGCAACTTAAACAAAATGGCTACTATGTATCAGTGTTACTGAAAATAGTACATATTTAGTGGATTCAAATATTTCTTAAAAAACTAAATATTTTAATTGGATATAAATGATTAAAAAAAGAAAATGTAATAAGACAGAAGAAATTTTCCTGACATCAGATACTAATATTCTTCTATATGAAACACATTTTTTTTAATTACAAAAGTACAATAAATTAATTTTTCATGACTTGTACTTAACTGCAAAAAAAAAAAATTAAAAAAATTACGAACCAGAAATTGACATAGTTGCATGTTTTTAATCTGTCTTTTATGACATGTAATTTTTTTGGGTAAGTTTTGTAATCTGAAAAAATATACAAACTTTATGTTTATGATTCATAATAATATGATGTTGATCTTTAAAGGATTAAATGAAATACATCTGATTTAAAAAAACAAAATAAGGACAATGAAATAGTGTATAGTATTCAACATCTTCATGCACATTAATTTTCATTTGAATTAAAATGTATAATAATAATAATAATAATAATAATAATAATAATAATAATAATAATAATAATAATTAATGCTGTAATTAATTTATGATTATTTATCTTGAAACATTCTCTAAAAATATATTACTAAATAAACTGTTAAAATTGTGAATCAAGAAATGTTTTCTCTGAAATTTTACTGTGCTGAGTTTTTGTACTTCCAATTATTTTGTACTGGTATGTGCTTTTTGGGGGCTCCTTTTTTCCCCCCTCATACATGTAGTGGTTAAGTCAGTGGCCTTAGGCCAACAGTACTAACTGAGTTACCTTTACTACATTAACATTTTATTTAACTGGTTCACTGCCAGCTTTACACACTGTTTATTTTCACCTGGATCACTGCTGAGGACCGTTTACGTGGTAATCATTTATGACACTGTGAGTAACGATGACGAAATATCTCATTGCCTGAGTCGGGATGCAATAATGGAAAAGCTCAGGTGTGAAAAATCCAAATTCACCGAGATTATAATGTTTAATAGTACGACAGGAATCTTTTAACATGAGGGAATTACTCGCCCATTATTTCCCTCCACACCAGACCAGCGGTAGTAGATTAATGGACACTGTCATGGTTATTAAAAGGATTTACTTGTCTATTGTCAATGAATAAATGCATAAAATAATTTGAAACGGAGTCTGTGACAGACTGTCCCACTCAGAAGATCCCCTTAATCCCACACCTTTATCCAGCACTTAGGTCAACGGCAGAGACGGGCCCAGTTTGGGTTAAAATTGTTGTGTCGTTAATCCTACAACTTTATTCAGGATGTTAGTGAAATGCAGGAAGAGGCCTGGTTAAAGTTCGTAAAAATATTGTTCCTTAATCCTGTAGTGAAAAGAGGCTCTTTTGAGGTTAGTAAATTAAGAATTAGACCCCTTTTGATGTTATCTAAAATCTCTTATTCAGGATGTTACAGTAGTGAAATGCGGCAAGTGGCCCAGTTAAAGTGTAAAAAAATATTGTTCTTTAATCCCATAGCAAATTGTTAAAAGAGGTTCTTTTGAGGTTAGTAATTAAGATGAAGACCCTTTTGCTGTTATATAATTTCCAATACTCTTGATAAAAAAAAGAGAGGGTTCTTCTGAACTCTGTCTTAGAAATTGATAGAATTTCTGGATATAAAAGCTTTTCTGAGGTTTGTCCCATTTGATGCCAATTTTAAATAAACTTTCAATAAAATCATTTCATCTGAATTCTGTCTTAGATATACATGTAGATAGGATTTCTGAACACATCAACAATTTTGCTATTTTATGTTTTGATTCAGCACATGCTGAATTACAGAAAGATAGGTAGTAGTATACCAAACAGCATTTCATCAGGTCAAAGTTCAATAAGTTCAAAATTACATACAATTAATGAGATGAACTGTTGTTTCATCTGGCCACAATATTTATGTCAACTGATTTAACTTTTTTTCAAATCTTACAAAACAACATAAGTAAGCAATTATTTGATTCATTAAATGTTCATTATCATTTTCATAACCCCATTTGGGCCTTAAACAATAGAACATTTGATGGTGATCTATATTTGTAGATATTCTGTGGTACCACCTTTTAACCTTTAAAACATTAATCAAAGTCCAGGTTTTTTTTCTTTCTGCTAAATGTGGAGGTTTTTTTCAACAGCCTTGTAGTGTGCCCCTCCCGTTCTGCTGGCAAAACCATTTGTCATGTAACAGAGTTGTGTAGATTCCAACGTGCCTGGCAACTGTGGCATATTTATCAAACACTTGTTTCAAACTGTCAGCCTTTCACATTTTTTGTCTTAAAACAGGGAGGAAAAAAAAAAGAGAAAGCCATCTTTACAGATTCTGTCATGAAGTATGTAAGGAACTTAATGAGTGTGACACTCTTAAAACATATGTGCTTACAATATGTTTCAATACAAAGAATAAAAAGAATAAAAAGACATGGGTTTTTTGTTGGTGTTTTTTAATATTATATGATTCTAGTTTGGTATTACAAGACTTATTATGTTAGGAATGAAAAATAACATTTTGTGGAATTTGTATCCAAAAGAAAGCTACATTGGGTTATAGTTTTTGTCAGTCAGTCCATTTTCCGAAATAGTATAATATTTTGTGTTCTACTGTAAATCTTGGGTTGTATCTACTGGGAAGCAGGGTACATTGTGTTGTCTGGAGAAGAAAGAAAGAAAGAAATGTTTTATTTAATGATGCACTCAACACATTTTATTTACGGTTATATGGCGTCAGACATATGGTTAAGGACCACACAGATATTGAGATCGAAAACCCACGATCGCCACTTCATGGGCTACTTTTTCTAATTAGCAGCAAGGGATTTTTTATATGCACCATCCCACAGACAGGGTAGTACATACCATGACCTTTGATGTACCAGTCATGGTGCACCGGCTGGAACGAGAAATAGCCTAATGGGCCTACCGACGGGGATCGATCTCACACTGACCGCACACCAAGCGAGTGCTTAACCACTGAGCTATATCCTGCCCCAGGTGAAGAAGGCCCTGGATCAAATGTATGAAGCCTGTTTCTTAAATGAAGGTGTTAAAGCATGGTGTTTATACATGTATTTACATGGCTGTAAGTTTAATAAAAAAAATTACTGCACTACCAAAGTTATTTTATGCTATGTAAAGACATGAAATAAAAAAACTGAAGAAACACCTAATATGGTTTTCTTTAAGCCAAAGAAAAGATTAATTTTTATAAGTATCTTATCTGAATTTTTGTCTAGAAAATAGCACAGCTTTGTAAAAATAAAGAGAGCACATTTTAGCTTTTTATTATTTGTGAGTAACAGTAAATTTGACATTGATTTTTCAAAACAAATACACTGCTGAAATATTACTTTGACCGTTTTTAAAACACACACAAAATTTATACAAGTATTCTGGACATCAGAATAAAAGGTTTTTGTTTAATGACACCACTGGAGAATATTGATTTACAAATTATCAGATTTTAAACATTGGGTAATTTTGATATATAGTCATATAGAAGAAACCCACTACATTTTTCCATTAGCAGCAAAGATTCTTTTATATGCACCATCCCATAGACAGGATTGCACATACCATAGATTTTTATATACCAGTCGTGATGCAATGGGCAGTGCACATCAAGCAAGCATTTTATCATGGGACTATGTCAGTTGTTTTTGTTTTTTTTGTTTTTTTTAAACGACGCACTCAACACATTATAAGTATGGTTATATCGGCGTCGGACATATGGTTATATCGAGAAAAAACCCCAGTGGTTAGCTGACGGGAATCGATCCTAGACCGACCGCGCATCAGGTGGGCACTGTACCACTGGGCTATGCTGCCCGCTGGGGCTATGTCAGAAAAGTAGAATATATGTCTCACCTTCTGAAACATTTATTACATAACCATTAACATAGTGACTAATTTAGTTGCAATAACATGTTTATAGTAACAAAGAAAAACCACTGACAAAAAATGTAATAGATTTTAAAAGAAATCCAAAACCCCATATATAATCATCATTTTAAGGTAACAAAAAAAACCCTGAAACAACTTTATCCAAGACTGAAAATAACAATGGACAGAGAACCCTAAAAACTTTGCATGGTCTTGAAAAGTGAGTGTTAATTTCTACCCTTGTTCTTTACAAGGGTAGAAATAGTTCTCTGGCAGGAATGAAATCTGAAATTCCATAAAACTCCTATTAGGTTCTTCATCTCCAGATCTCTGATCGTACCTGACTTTTGTCACTGACAAGCCAAAAACAAACTAAAATCGTGTGTCACTCACTTTGGTTTCTCAAGTGGATCAGGTTCATTGCGTCCTAATCCAGATGGGTGTTTCTCAGCCTCTTCAACCGTCATCAGGTGCAACTCGGCCTCCACCTTGCCCTGCAACATTAGTATTATAATTGTCACTAATACTAAATGGAAAGATGAGTGTCTGTAACTTAGTAAATCATACAATAATACTTAATTGAAGAAAGGAAATTATTTATTTGATGATGAACTCAACACATTTTATTTACGGTTATATGGTATCGAACATATGCTTAAGGACCACACAGATATTGAGGGAGGAAACCCATTTAGCAGAATTGGTTTTGACCTCTGACACCCCCTCCCCCTCCCCCTTCTGACTCACTTCTGACTTTTCAAGATACCTTCATTCCTGTGCTAATAATATTAGGTAAGACACATCAGAGGTTTAAAAATAATAATAATATAGATGGGTCTTGTGCCTGTGTGTGTAACAATTAAATTGAGACTTTAGCAAACTGTCCAAATTTTAAACATTTATAAGGTCCAGTCTTTACATGTGTGACAGCCTGGAGACTTGTCTTTACAGTTTTGTAAGAATGTCAAGAACTGTTCCCTCCTTTAGTTCATTCATCCATCAATTCATCCAATAACCGTTCATAGGTATGGGCCAAATATCCATCCATCCATCCTCTCTCTCTCTCTGTCTGTCTGTCTCTGTATCTGTCTGTCTGTGTCTCTCTATTTCTGTCTGTCTGTCTGTCTGTCTTTCTGTCTGTATCTGCGTCTCTCTCTGTCTTTTTCTCTGTATGTCTCTATTTCTCTCTATTTCTGTCGGTCTGCCTGTCTCTCTTTCTGTCTCTATTTCTGTCTGTCTGTCTGTGTGTGTGTGTTTCTCTCAACCTAATGTTAAAATAACTATATATTAGACACCATATAGCCATAGTTTAAAATGTCCTGAGATGTCATTAAACAAATATTCCTTCCCTTTGACTTTAACTGAAGGAACCTAAAATTCTATGACCGAATGTTCAAAGAATGCCAAAACCCAGACACTGACCCATTGAGAGAAATCACCATGTTTGTTTTCACAGAGAAATCATAGAATAAGAGTTTATTATTTGGGGGGTCCTTGTTTTGAGTGGTAAGTGTCTGGTTCTTCAAAACACTTGATCATTTGTTTATGCAGCGCCCCCTGGATATAGGTTGGCAGTGTTCTGTTGCACAACACAGACATATGTGTGGAGGGGCATCAGTGGCAGAGACTACACAAATCTCGGAGGAGGTGTGTCTCGTTACATATTACATAATATTCGGGTCAGAAAATATAATACGTCATAAAAGGACCAGGGTAATTTTTTAAAGGATAAATACACCAAAATATTGTATTATAAAGAAACACACATGCTGTGAGGGATACATGCAAGTTTATCATTGCAGCATCTGCGAAGTAGAAAATAGTATAACATTTCAAAATTGGCTCTTTCATCCCTAAACATCAGCAATGTATTAAATGTAGATAACAAGATTACTACATTTTGTAACAGGTAAATCAACCTCCACTAAGGGGATTCGAACCAAGGACCCTCTATTTAAGAGTCAAGTGCTCTTCCAACTGAGCCAAGTGGGAAATTCCTACTCATTACTGACAGTAGGATCACTTTACACCAATACTACTAAAGGTAGTACTAAACCAAATAACTTCCGCCTGGGTCAAAGTTCAAGGTACACCCAACTTTTGATAGAGAATTGAATACTACAAGTCCTGTAATTGGTGGTAAATTTGAGTGTGTTGGCTGTAAAAAGAAATAGTTTTATCTGGGCAAAATATGTATATAATTTTATTTCATCTAGTACCACTGTGTCAAGTAGACTTGTGCTTGAAATATGTATGGGATACCTGTACAAAAAAGTACTCAAATTTTGTGTAGAACTAGGGTAGTCATAGACACTACCCATTATCACAGAAATGAGTAGTGTGACCCCAAATGTTTTCTGATTCACTTTAATGGTGAGGGGTGGTAGTATTTATTTCCATGGGGTTGATGTCCATTAATACGCTGCAGGTAGGAGTTTTAGCCGCATCTGTTACTATTGTCGTATATGGGACTGTATTTGGTAGTATACAGTTTTATTCTCTAGTCGCCAGTGTTACTAAAATCAGTTTTAATCCCCCATCCACTCACACAATAGAGCCATGCAGCCTCATATAGCTCAGTCGTAGAGTGCTTGCCAAATGTATACTTATTTGCCATTCTAGCCAGTGCTCCACAACTAACATCAGGAGCTGTGCTATTGTCTTGCAGCATTTTTCTTTTCATATTTTCTGAAACAAGTGTTGCAATTTAGTTCTCTATCTTTGAATCCAAGCCAACGCTCCACAAATGGTGTAACAAAGGTCATGGTGTATGTACTATCCTGTCTGTGGGATGGTGCATATGAAAGATCCCTTGCTGCTAATCAAAAAGAGTAGCCCACGAAGTGGTGACAGCAAGTTTCCTCTCCCAGTATCTGTATGGTCCTTAACCAGTTGTCTGACACCATATAACCGTGAATAAAATGTTGACCAGTAACATATAAACAAAAATTGTACCATATATACTCTTCAAAAAAAGTAGTGGAACTCTAATAAGAATTTACAATTTCCAAAATTGTAAGGTATATTAGCTGTATGGAATGGTTATATGATAACAGTGAATTAATTGGGCAAACATTACAACCGATAATTCAGAACAATTTGGGTCAAAAGTGAAATTTGAAGGTTGATGTTTATTTGAAGGTTGATGTTTTTTTATCAGTAAATTGCAAATTCAAACAATTTTATTTTACTAAAAACAAAACATAACAACTGTATGATCAACAGAATGAAAAAGATTAACAGAAATAATGTTCCAGAGTGATTAATGGACCTTCCTGGAAATTGTCAAAATCGAGAATGACAGGGCAACTGTGTGATGTACTACAAACTATGGAATGTGTTTTGGTGTGTTGATAAACAGACCTGAATGTTCTTTACTAGGATATCTTTCCTGAAAAACATATGTTCAGTTGATATTAACATTAATATTTCAGATTCCCCTACCTTTTTTTTAAAAGCATATACATATATAAAGAAAAATATAGCAAATATTTACTGGCCCGTAAAGCCACAGACCCAAGTTTCAATCCGTGAAAATGAATACCAAGTTTGATTATCTACAAACACATTAGGATAAAGTTATAATATTGTGAAACAGCAATATGATGTTGAAATTGGGAAATAGTAGACCAGAGCTGGTTTCCATAACCATTACTTCTCAGAAACATGTTTTGTTTTTTTGGTTGTTTTTTTAAATGCATTTCACAGCAGTACTAACATCACGATGACCAGAAACACTTCAGATGTACAGAAATGGATATTCTTAACAATAAAATGTCAGTAATGTCTGATTTAAATGATCACAAAAACAGCTTTAATAGTAAAAACAAAATGCTATAGTGTTTAAAAACTACTATAGTCTGTCCCACAGGGAACACGTTTTTTCGTACTATGATATTTACTTATTTATTTATTTATTTATTTATTTATTTCTGAACCGACTGTTTTCAAAATTGCACACAGACATAGTATGTCTTTATTATTTCCAAAAAACTTTTACTTTTCTACTTTCATCAAACTAAACTGAAATTATTTACAAAAATATTTTTTGTAGGAGGATGAGACGGACTCCTATGGTCTGTCACTTTAATTAAAAAATATCACTTTTTATTTTATATTGGTAATCAATGAAATGTAGAATACAAATTAAAAAAAGAAAAAGAAAGAAAAAACAACAGGAAAATGAATAACAAACAGTAGCAAACTGTAAAAAGATGAAAGGACCACAAAATGTCAGCGACTTGTGTAGCTGAAACACTCTGTGTGTGGCAACGCGGTAATTAAACGTGATGCACATTGCTCCGTTCACACTTATTACACCTGACAAGTTACTTTGCTTGGAGATCTCTTCACAGGGGAGATAAGCTGATTTACAGCAAATACAACTGGCCCACTTAGCCACAATTTATTGATGTAAAGAAAAAAAATTACACTTTCAATTTTGAGTTTTTTCAACATAAATCAGACAAAGTGTGTCACGCCTCGTCTACATTGATCCAGTTAGTCTCTGAAAATTTTACCATCCAAAACATTTATTGGCGCTGAAGTCATTTGGTTCATAAATTGGGAGAAAAAGCTGGAACCGTGTGCTTGTAAACATCTCTAAAAGTCGGTAGAACACACAGATGAAAATCTGTACCTGACAATCAAAAGTGGGTTTAACCAGGGAGAGATTTTGATAAACCAGTCATAAAAATAAATACAGTTGCTAAGTGACAGAGGAAGCTTTCATCAGCAGATACTAACAAAGTAAGGTTAATCAATTAACACTTGTTCCAAATGTTGGTCTGTCACACCCATCGGTTTCTTATTAATGGTGATATAAATAAATAAAAAAAGAATCATAATCATAGAGTAAGTTTAATCAGGAAATGTATCATTTAACAATGAAGTTTAATCAGTTAACACTTGTTGTAACTACAGGCTTGTCACAACTATGGTTTTCTTGTTATAATGATATAATTAAATAAAAAAGAATCATAATAATAGAGTAAGTTTAATCAGTTAACACATGTTGTACCTACAGGCTTGTCACAACTATGGTTTTTTTCTTGTTATTAGTGATATAAATAAATAAAAAAGAATCATAATAATAGAGTAAGTTTAATCAATTAACACATGTTGTACCTACAGGCTTGTCACAACTATGTTTTTTTCTTCTTGTTATTAGTGATATAAATAAATAAAAAAGAATGATAATAATAAAGTAAGTTTAATCAA
>JAECMU010163348.1:0-10697 GCA_016106625.1 Dracogyra subfuscus
GTGGTAAATAAGTATTTGATTCATCCATATTACTGAACTCTCAGGAACAGGAGGAATACATACTAAGTACTGTACGAACAAAGCGTTTTCAGGACAGGGGAGGAGAGGGGAGGGGGTAAATGGATTTAGCGGACTCATTTATGTACGTCTCCATAGACATATGAATAGCGTAATATTGCCCGTACAGAAATAATAATATAAAAAGAAAATATTAATAATAATACACAATTATTATTATTATTATTATTATTATTATTATTATTATTATTAGCCAACTATATATTTTTGGGGTGGAGAGTGCGGTGTTTTATCTGGGAGAGTTTTGGCTGTACAAATACAAAATTAACGTGCATGCACACACACACACACAAACGAAAGGATGAACTTGTCCCTGCACGTAGAACTGGATTCAACTGGTTTAAGTAATAATTCATTCTATTAAAATTAGCTACACTATTACATATGGAACTAACAGTAGCCCGTTAGAGCTCATGTCCAGCTGACCTTTCATTCGACTAATCAAAACCTACCTTTGGACGACAAAACATGCGATAGTACACTGTTGTTTGTTTTTTTAAACGCTATACATTAAACCGAATGACCACTTTGCGACCCAGACAAATAATTTGATAATAATAATAATAATAATAATAGTAATAGTAATAGTAATAATAATAATAAATAGTGAATTCATGTTCTGAATGTTTATTATTTTATTTTCGTTATGAAACTAATAATATTTTTTTTCCCATTATTTGCCATGTGTATAGCCGGCCTCCGTTTGCCAAGTCTCTATACACGGTGTCGTATATGTAGTCACATTACTACGAATCTATTTTGCCGTAATTTGTTAACTTATAAACATGAAGAGTTCTAACTTTTAAAAATTAAGCGTGTTATGGAATTCCCTCGATCGTAGTTCAAATAAAATGTTTTGGATCACACAGTAACTATGTTTTGTTTGTTTGTTTGTTTAACGACGCACTCAACACATTATAAATACGGTTATATTGGCGTCGGACATATGGTTATGTCGAGAAAAAACCCAGTGGTTAGCTGACGGGGATCGATCCTAGACCGACCGCGCATCAGGCGGGCACTGTACCACTGGGCCATGCTGCCCGCACACACACAGTAACTAGGTTTGGTATTCCAAATGAATGTAATTTCCATTTATAATCCATATTTAGAGAAATAAGGCCTACTAAATCCGTGATTGTGTGCTTTACACGTCTATTATTTATTATACCATGGCGGCGGGACGTAGCCCAGTGGTAATACGCACCCCTGATGCGCGGTCGGTCTAGGATCGACCCCCGTTGGTGGGCCCACTGGACTAGTTCTCGTTCCAGCCAGTGTGCCACGACTGGTATACCAAAGGCCGTGGTATGTGCTATCCTGTTTGTGGGATGGGACATATAAAATATCCCTTGTTACTAATAAATAATGTACCGGGTTTCCTGTATATAACTGTGTCAAAAATGACCATGATTGACATCCAATGACCGATAATTAATAAATCAATGTGCTCTAGTGGTGTCCTTAAACAAAACACACAGTTTTTATTTTTTTATTATTCCCAGGTAGAGAAGTCGCGAGTGACCTCGACACAGACGAGGACGGATATCTGGACGAGACTGAGTTAGAGAAATACCTCGGCCAGCGAGACGTTCTGGACTTCGTGGAGACTTTAGATCAGAACGGTACGCATTATATTAAAGAGCCATTCCTGAGTTTGCTGTATTGTAAGATGTCTCCGACTAATAAGATATTTTTACGATTAAACTTAATTTATATTAAATATATTTTCTTGTTTAGAATATATATATCTGTATATTCAATATGTTTCTAGTCGTCTTAATATTTGTAAGACGCCCGAAAAGAATTTCGTCTTCAAATAATTTCGTACCTTCGAAACAAAAACAAAAAATCGAAATAAAATGAAGTTTGGCCTAGTACAAATATTAGAACGAGCAGAAACACGTGTAATATATAATCACTAATATTGTATGCAGAAAAATATAGCTGATATACAAAAGTTGAAAAGTCTCTGTTAGTCGATAACATATTACCTTTAAGCTTGGTTCTCATAAAATTTGTCATACGTCGCAGATAGGCGCCGTGTTTATTTTTAATTAAGCTGGACGCAGGCAGTACTTAGAATAACGTGTCGTTAATGGTAAATCACTGTAGTGTCCACTGAGGGATGAAGTTAATCTGGGTTGGAGTTGATATCACCCGACATTACTACCAATCGTAAAGAATCACGTCTGAATATTTGGCCTTTTGACAAAGCTTTTGTAATAAGTTTTCAGATAATTTTAAAGATTAAAAAGGACTATCCTACGTGCTTAGCCCAAGCAAGACTTCTGCTTGTTCCCCCCGCAAAATAGACACATCCTGATTTTTCCGTAACAAGATTTAAATTATAGCACATGATACTAAAAATACATTTGGAGTGGCCTTTCGGCCGTATTATTTCAAATTTTATTTTGGTCAATGGAAGAAATAATTCATTCGTACATACTACATTATTTTAGACAACAATGGATATTGAGATACCACAACACATTACGATGTCCCGAAATGCCTAGGTTATAGAGATATTCGTATTGTAAGTACAAAAATACAAATAAACGGTAAAATTTTAATCATGTTAAAATATTTTGATTCTCGAAAACCTTTACAAATGGCTACACACTCAGCATAGTCCCTTTAAAATGAACATTTCTCTTTTAGAATATTATCACGAGGAGCATAAACACATTGAATATATACAGACACTGACATTCTAAGCAAGCAATATCACCAATACGTAATTTTAATCGAAACCATGTTACAGTGGCACCATAGTCAGGAATGTGCCTTTAAATTCGATGGCTTAACCACGCAATCTAATTAAAATTAGCACCACTATTACATGTGGATCTAACAGCAGCCAGTTGGAGCTCATGTCTACCAATCAAAACCTTACTTTCAGAATCACGCCAGTAAAAAATATTTGGAAACATTCCCAATTATCCTGAAGGTATACGACATGTTTCGTGTGAATTACGAATGCCTTAAAACATGTTTTATTTTTAAAAATAAATAATTTGTCATTTAAAACTGAAGGCTGATTTAGTTGGGTTTTTTTTTAATAAATAAATAATTTGTAATATAAAATTTAACACTGATAACCCATCTCGTACGTATTGGTATGGTTCACTGTACTGCGGCCACTAAAACAGACTAGCCCGACATTTTTAGAATTTGTATGCTCCCAAATAACGTTATAAAAGGAGAAGTGTGATTGGTCAATATTTAAATTTAAATGATAGTCAACGCAGTGCTGTTTAACAATATTATTAAAATTAGTTCTACTGGTCTAAATAAGGTATATATAATTCACAGAAAACATGTCGTATACAGTCGGAATGTTTTACAATTATTTTCATATCACTGGCAAGATTCTGCAAGTAAGGTTTTGATTGGTGGACATGAGTTCCAACTGGCTGCTGTTAGATCCACATGTAATAGTGGAGCTAATTTTAATTAGATTGCTTAACCACGGTGACAAAGAGACGGCTGAATAACGATTAACATGTCGACCATAATTTTATCAAAAAGACAATTAATAGTAAATATTATTACGCTTTGAATTTGAAACGAGACATAGCCCAATTGCAGAAGCGCTAGTTCGGTTCGTGGTCGGTCTAGGATTTCCGTCAGCGGGCCCCATTGGGCTAGGGACTGGACGTAGCTCAGTGGTACAGTTCTCGCTCGATGCGTGGTCGGCCTGGGATCGATCCCAGTCGGTGGGCCCATAGGGCTATTTCTCGTTACAGTCAGTGCACCACGACTGGTATATCAAAGGCCGTGGTATGTGCTATCCTGTCTGTGGGATGGTGCATATAAAGCGACGGGTTTCCTCTCTCAAATATATGTGTGGTCCTTAACCATATATCTGATGCCATATAATCGTAATTAAAATGTGTTGAGTGCGTCGTTAAATAAAACATGTCTTTCTTTTTCTTTCCATTTGGCTATTTCTCGTTCGCTACTTCCATTTGGCTATTTCTCGTTTCCTGTCTGTGGAATGCTGCATATAAAATATCCCTAGCTGCTAATCGGAAAGTGTAGCCCACTGAGTAGCACTAGCGGGTTTCCTCTCTCATTATCTGTATGGTTCTTTACCAGTGGAGTGGGCGGATTTGATTTGATTTTTCTCATCATGATGGTCCTTAACCATACAACAGTAATTAAAATGTGATGTGCGTCGTTAAGTAAATTTCTCGTTCCAGCCAGTGCTCCAGAACAGGTGTAAAAATGCCGTGGTATGTACTATCCTCTCTGTGGGATAGTGCATATAAAAGATCCATTGCTGCTAATCGAAAAGAGTAGCCCATGAAGTGGCGACAGCGGGCTTCCTCTCAATATATGTGTGGTGGTTAACCATATGTCTGACGCCATATAATCGTGTTGAGAGCGTCGTTAAATATACAAAAATAAAACGTTCCTCCCTTCGTTAAATAAAACGTTCCTCCCTTCCTCCTTCCTTCTTCCTTCCTTCCTTTGATGTAAATTTACCCAGTAGTGTATTCTGTATTTAATATTATAATTAAGAAGGTTTTTTTTTGTTTCCTTCAGGTGACAGACGTCTCTCGATTAAAGAGTTTAACGACAATCATTATTAAATCAATCAATCAGGTAATCAGACCATTTAAAAAGAATTAGCACAACACTAAAACTGAAACGCGTTACTATTGGAACAGTTCATGTTTCAAACAGAGGCTGTGACCACGGTAAGCGTGTTTGATTCCTAGAGATATAAGCTAGTTAATACCTGCTGAACAAACAAACTGAAATGAAACTTAATCTCCGTCTTTGGCAGCATAAATAGTCATCTGTATTTTTAAAATAAAGAAATATAGAGGTGTTAGTCTGAATGAAATCATAATTAATGTTTTATTATCGGCCTTAATGGCGTCGTGGTTAAACTATCCGACTACAGGCTGGTAGGTACAGAGTTCGCAGCTCGGTATCGGCTTCATCCCAGAGCTAGTTCTTAAGGGCTCATTGGGTAGGTCTAAAGCCATTACAGGCTCTTCTCTCTCACTAACCAACTAACAACTAAAACCTCCCTCCTGCTTCGGAACCACTCCTTGGCTTTGTCAAAGACTGGATCCGTGATGGGCGTGCCTGAACGTTTATCGATAGGGGCACGTTAAATTAGTTCCCATCCCATCCACAACTAACCCACTGTCTTGGACAGACAACCCAGATAGCTGAGGTGTGTGCCCAGGACAGCGTGCTTGACCTTAATTGGATATAAGCACGAACACAAGTTGAAATGATAATGAATCTGTCTTTGGTATTATAAATAGTCATATGGATTTTAATTAATGTCTTATTACCGGCCTCGATGGCGTCGTGGTTAAATCATCGGACTACAGGCTGGTAGGTACAGGGTTCCCAGCCCGGTACTGGCTCCCACCCATACCGAGTTTTAACGACTCAGTGGGTAGACCTAATGCCACTACACACTCTTCTCTCCTGACTAACCACTAACCAACTAACAACTAACTCACTGTCCTGGACAGACAGCTCAGATAGCGACGGTATGTGCCCAGGACAGCGTGCTTGAACCTTAATTGAATTTAAACAAAAAAAATAAGTTGAAATGAAATAAATGTTTATTTAATAAACACGACTCATTTTAAATATTTTTATATAAATTAATATACACGGTCTGTACTTAATATTCCAAAACGATTATTGTTTTGGTGCATGTACCAGTCCTTTTTAACAGTTTACACACTCATACAGGTTCTGCACGTGAGTGAGTTGTCGTGTATATCACATATATAATATACATAACATTGAAATATACAGATCTACAAAAAACATAAAAGTGATATTTAGTGAAAAGTCATTCATGAATCAGTTATCTCCCTTGTAAATTATTACGCCTTTAAGTTTGATGATTACCAATACATTTGATCGTATTTGAAGAAAAAAAACCCATTAATTTAATTAATTAATTTAAATAATTGTACCTATAAACAATAGACAGGAAGTGCAATTACGATAAACTATTTAAAACAGATTGATTGAATACGAAGCTAAATAATGATGACACAATGTCTTGTCGTTCAGTGTAAGTTTTTAAACTTGCCGTTCGAGTCGTTTTGTTTTTGTGGGTTTTTTGGGAGGATCGGTTTGTTAGGTATATATGCATAGCAGATTTATTAAGTAATTATTAATGTAATAATTAAATGAGTATACTTTTTATTCGTATTTATTTTTAAGATTCCATTATCAAGTAAATCTTCAACAAAAGTTCAACCTGAAGAGATATATCATGACCTTAGGTATTTTCGACAGGATCAGCGAAAGATATTAACCAAAAAGCGAGATATATTGTCAAAAAACCAGTTAAGATGTATATAATAAATATACCATTTCATGGTGTATTTTCGAATACGATTTTTATGTGAACATTATTTTCACACATTACTCATTGACATAAAAATGGTATTCGAAAACACCCTTGAAATAGCCTCTATATATTTATGGAAAGCTGTTAAAAATACAAAATTTAGATTAATGATGGGGCTGGTAGGAGTAGAAAGGCAAATTCAATAATAATACCCCCAGCCTCCCAGAACCATCCCCGCCTCATATTTTTGAACAACTTAATTGCAGTCCTCAAGCTCTAGAACAAGACATTTCAGGAGCACGAGATGAAACGGTTAAAAGGACATTCCCGAGTTTTTTGCAATATTTTAAGATGTTATCGAATAATAAAATATTTCTACGATTCAACTTACATATTAAAAATATTTTCTTGTTTAGAATATTAGTGGCTCTATATTAAACGTGTTTCTGATCGTTCTAATATTTATACTAAGTTAATTTTAATTTTATTTCCTACGAAATTATTTGAAGACGAAATCCAGTTTGGGCTTCTTATAAATATTAAGACGACCAGAAACACATTAAATATACAGACATTGATATTCTAAACAAGAACAAATATTTAATATGTAAGTTTAATCGTAGACATATTTTATTAGTCTGAAACATCTTACAATGCAGCAAACTCGGGAATGTCCCTTTAAGCGTCTTCCCAGATTGTATTTTTGTGTTTATACTATGACGACAGAGTCTGACATATATTAACATTTGTTATCTCTGTTCATTGTTTTTCAGAATGTGCAGTTATTAGGCTGAATAAAGAAGAAATTCCAAAACACCTGAAGTTTCAAATAAAATAGATATCAACTATATACTTTTGCATCGATTGTTCTGTTGTGTGAATACTAGTAAATAAGGACTCGGATATATATATATATATATATATCCTTAGGAGTAGCCTATATGGCTGCAGCGGGTTTCCCCTCTTTATTTCTATTGAGAAAAATTTCGATTTATTAATCATCGGTTATTGGATGTCAAACATTTGTTAATTCTCACATGTAGTCTTAGAGGAAACCCACTAACGTTTTTCCATCAGCAGCAAGGTCTCTTTAATATGCACTTCCCACAGAAGCTTCACCTCATCAATTATACTTTGCCTTGGGCCACCATGATCCGTGTCCCTCACTGCCTGGAATATGAAGTCGCATACCCAACCTAAGATGCAGTCAACTCTGGTGGAGACATGGGATCACCTACCCCTCTCCTGGTGGATGTTCCCTGAACTGGGTTCTCGTATATCCTGGTTGACACTGAACCCCAGTGTCTTCTGGTCAGTTTGCTGTTCAACCCATAGGGATTTTTACCTCTATACCGTGAGGTTTCTCAAGCGATATGCCGAGAGTGGTGCCAAGACCACTCCACGACCAATCCCAACGTTAAAAAACATTTTACACAATTAAAAAGCCAACATGTATGCCGGATCACAACGTTTAATAAAGACCAAACTGTACCCTAAATGCAAAATTAGTAAGTGTTCAAAATTCAAATGGATCAAAGTTTATTTTGAACTTATCCATGTTGAATTTTAATACATTATATTTCATTTTATGTATGTTCTTTCTTGATTATTGTTAAGCTGATGAACAAATCAACCACACGCATTTGATTCTGAAAACATTTGACAAATATAATTATTTGTTTTATTTATTCAGATTGTAATACAAATATTTTTATATTTAATTATTTAAAATCAGGTTCCTCATTATGCATTCATTTCAATTTACCATTTGTATAATGCAACATGGCGGCTACATAAAATATAACTTAATCAAATTTTATTAAGGAAGCTAAATTGGCATATCTATACATCACAGATATTAAAATATGTATATAGCAGTTTGAGTTATTACTTGAGTCCATTTAAAACTCACAATTTTGATAAAAACGTATCGTAAATGGTGGCCAACTTAAAATAAAGCTAGTATTTTTAGTTAACATGATAACATCACAGATGCTAAATTATGAAAATAGCAGCAAATATTTGGTTGTAGAACTTTTATACCTCAATATAATAACAAACGGTCTTATAGATGGCGGCCATCTTGAAATCAAGATAATCTTGTAAAAGTTGAGTGTCATGTAGGGAAAGGTATTACTCACATCAGAGTGCATCCCGTGACGTCTCTTTTACTCTTTCTGCCCCCAACGAAAGCTGACCTCATATTATAAGACGTCATATATACAATAGTGCCTACTTCCTCGAATACATTTATTTTACTCATCTCTTCTTAATTATTTGTTGCTACTCATAATACATGTATCCCACACAACATTGTCTTTTTAATGTTCTATGTTATATGAAACAAATATACGGTCGGCATACTCATACAATGTAAGGTATGAGGTAGGTCTAAGAGGTATGAGGTAGGTCTAAGAGGTATGATTTGTTTCGTGATCGTTCACCACCAAGATTGCAGACTACCATGAATTAATGATCATTATATCTGGTGTCACTGTTATTCGTCGATGATCCAGTCATTCAGTGCCACCATGTGACCATGAGTAAGTAGACACTAGACGTGTAATTCATGTGCCTTCCTTAGAAATTAATAATATCCTATAGTAGGTCGAGGCATAGGTTAACTTGATTACAAATTATAATATATAGAAACACATATCGTTCAAGATGCTTCGCTGATTCCGGTTTCTATTGCGTTTCTATTTAATATTTGACGTCTCACAAACGTACAGCTCAATGCGCTCCGATGAGAATTTATGCATGCACATCAAGTCCTACATCCCGTCAGACTCTTGTAAGCTTGCTTAACCAATTCACTGCAAGTTCACGTCTCATAGGCGGTGTCCCACACACGAACTCAGCATTGGCTGTCTTTATCAAAAGTTCTTCCCCATCCCTCTAAGGTGCGGGCATTCCGTTCATGCTCATCACAGGTGGACCACATCCCAGCTTGGCAGGCAACACGTTTTGAGTACTACAGTAGGGCATCCTGGATGGCAATACAACACCTTCCTTGCTTTGCCAACATGTTCCAGGTCAGTAGCCTTAGCATGCATTCCAATAGCGGAAGTGTAGAACACCTGTGTATACTAAGAATAATAACGTACGGCACTAGATGCATTGGTTATTTACTTGTCTTCGAGGCAGTCTGCGGTAGCATTTGTGATGCAAACAGTTTATGATTGTTCGTCGGATTACGAAAAAGCCCCACATGTGATGAGTGTGCCATCCAAAAGACACGTGTAACATCACATCATTTTAAAGGGACACTCCTGAATTTGCTACAATGGTTAGGATGTTATCGACTAACATACACCTTTTAACGATTGTAACTACATATGAAATATATTTTCCTGCACAAAATATTAGTGGCTGTATATTAAATGTGTTTCTGGTCGTTCTAATATTTGCACTAGGTTACATTTCATTTCATTTCCAAAAATATAACTTTTTCGTACGTACGTAATTATTTGAAGAGAAAATCCAGTTTGGGCTTCTTACAAATATGAAGAGGACCAGAAACACATTGAATTTACAGACACTGATATTCTAAACCAGAAAATGTATTTAATATGTAAATTTAAACGTAATATTTTATTGGGCGGAAACATTTTACAATGCAGCAAATTCGGGAATGTCCCTTTAAGAGAAAGTGAGGAAAAAGTATTCGAGGAAGCAGGCATCATGGCGTATAACATGAAACATGTCCCTCATACACGAAACAGTGGTACCACTAATGTCAGGTTTTCGGATTTCTTTAATAAACAAAATGTTAGGACCTTTTGACCTCTGGTGACCTAATTATTACACCAATTTGTATATATTATACATCAACCATTTGTGTGGTAATGTTTGTGGCTATGTCCATTGGTTGCAAAGTTATGACATATGTTGTTGTCCCTACCCAAAATATTGTACAATAATTTGTCCTCGCAACACTATGCTTATTGTGTGATATCCACCAAAAGCTACTCGTTAGAAAAGTCAAGCATATTAATTTATTAACTACAGGCATAGGTCTAAAAAACAAAATCAACATACAATGAGTATTTGCCCGCCCTGGTGATACCAATTCGTTAAATTTCGGGATCTGGCCCATAGACTACTTTCCACATTAGGTACACACAAACTAAGTCTTCAGTATCACATCACACAGTCCGCACGTTCAACGTCACGTCACGTGTTTCGCTATCAAAACAATTGGTGGGTTTTTTCATGCTCATTTCATTCTATAATTACTGATATTTCAAATGGAATATCCCCTACTGATTTCCAA
>JAECMU010163402.1:1463-20625 GCA_016106625.1 Dracogyra subfuscus
TTTATGATACAAGAAATTTTATATATGTATTATTATATGGATAACATTTAGTATCCAGAGTAAGTCATTTAAAAAAAAGTATTTTTGTGTTTTGACTTTTGTGTTTCGTTAGAATAACATAGCTTCAAATGTTGAGGGTATTATTTAGGTTTTTTTGCATATTTGTTACGAGTTTTAAAAATTCTGATTTGTGTTTTTTTAGTTTTTTCTTTTTTTTAAATTCATTCTTCTAGCTTGTAAGTAGAAGTTTGCGACTGATTGTTAATTAAAACTAATAGATTGGTATTCAATAGATGAGATGGGGTGCACTGCCTTCCAAGATATATTACTGGTTACTTTCTAGTAGTTACGTTGTTGGTGTCAAAATATTTAATATTTTTTAATATCACAAAATGCATTTCTCATATTTTTAAAAAGGCACGTGTCTCTGAGAAGTAACAGTTATGTTGTCGAGTTTTATTCTATTTTAGAGGGTATTTCACCATTTCAAAGTCAAAGACTCATGTTTCACTCAATTGTAACTTTATCAAAATGTGTTACAGGTTTGTAAATTAAACTAAACTTAATGTTAATTTTCATGAACTGAAACTAGGATATGTCCCTTTAAGGGCCATCAATTTCTGGGCATATTTTTTTATTTTTTTTTCTTTCCAAAATTAAAGGCTAGCTGACTTGTGTCACATTATTTCAACAAGTTTTGAATAGTTAAAGTATGTTTTGTTTAACGACACCACTAGAGCCCACTGATTTATTAATGATTGACTATTGGATGTCAAACACTTGACAATTTTTAGTCTTTTAGTCTTGGAGAGGAAAGCCACTACATTTTTCTATTTGTGGCAAGGGCACTTTTATATGCACCATTCCACAGGCAGGATAGCACATACCACAGCCTGTGATATACCAGTTGTGGTGCACTTATAGCTACTCAATGTTGCACTTCAAAAAGATTTTCTTGTGTTCAGCTCCAGTCAACTACCATACACACATCATGCTAAATATTATGTACTAAGATGAATTTCATTAATACAATGGCAATGGAAGCTGCCATCTTTGTCAATTAAGGTCTCACTACACAGTTCACATCCAGGTTAGAGTTCATTCATCACGGTCCACTATAGTTCCTAACTGTGACACATGTTGTGCTTCACATATTCACTTCTAATAATTGAGGAAGAATTAAAACAAATTGTATTTTTCAATGGTAAGCCCGCTGGCGAGAATTTGCCCCTGGGTTAGTTTGTAATATTATGCATTGATCTTTTGTAACACCTGTTCAGACTGTTACTACAGCAGTCATACAGCAAAACACTGAGAAAGAAATGTGAAATTAAATGCTTATATAATGTATGTTCGCAATGGTATATTTTCTATTAGCAATGTTCATTTGCAGTTGGCCAATTTAACATGGATTCCAGATGGCAGAGGGCATCTTTGTAGTGAGACCTAACATAGAAGTAGCTATACATACAAGGCAGAAATGTATTTAGCCCTGTCCTGGACGGAGGAGCCGGCCAAGGCCAGCACCTGTGCCCACGACAGGTGTGCACTACAACAGCTTGCTCTGAATGTGCACATTAAACCCTCTGACCTGACCTATTTAGCCCTTGACTAATGAGGACTGGCTATCCACACAGAACTCATATTTGTTGAGGAAAACCCAGTGTAAGGCTATGACATCCTATCTTTTCATTTCATTTCAGCTTATTTCCATGCTTATATCCAATTATGGTTCAAGCACGCTGTCCTGGGTACACAAACACCTCAACTATCTGAGCTGTCTGTCCAGGACAGCAAAGGCATAATGCCCATTACTTATGCGTGTGTAATGCACAAAAATCCAGGAATAGGTCGAGGCTGTCTGAAAATTGTTCTATAAAATATCCTCTCCACTTTTTCAGTAATTAAGTTTCCCCAGTAAAGAGGTGTGCGTAATGCTACAAAATGTTCTGGCTATGGTCTCACTACACAGATGTCATCTGCCATTGAAACCCATGTTAAATTGCCCAACTTCAAATGAAGATTGCTGATAGAACTGGTTCTCGTTGGCACTAACAACATACACCACTGCGAACATACGTACATTATATAAGCATTTCAGGGTTCATACACTTCAAGGAAGCCAAAATTCAAGAGTTTTTCAACCACTTTCCAGGTCAACTTTACTAAAATTCCAGGACCTTACTATCACCGATTCCCCCATGTTCACCACTCTGAAATGGCGAGTACAAACGGTGCATCTTGCACTGTGTTTGTCGGGTCCTTATAATTCACTGCCTGTATCCACAGGTCATTAAATATGCAAGGGCCAACCATCTTTGTGGGTTTATAATAGGATCATTAACTTGACACGCTCCCTGAACTTGCTAAATACCCAGCGGCAAAAAGTGACAAAATTTATTTTCCAATATGGTGATGCTGTCGCTTGGATCTTGTGGCCATGTGATCCTCGCATCACGAGATAAAAAAAAATATATATATTCACACATCAACTGAGTTGGTAAACACTGATTGGGTGGGCGATTGGCATTTGATTGTGCCGCGGAAATGAAACAAATAATTTAATTACATGTTAAATAAAGCCTCCGTTCTAGGCGTTTATATTTTATTTGACATCAAATTATAATTTTTAAGGGTTTCCAGACCGCAAGATGATTTTCAAGGGTATTCAAGCACTGGAATACATTAGTTTATTTTCAAGGGTTTTCCAGGCGTATTTTCACTCCAAAATTAAGGACATTTCCGTCTCAGTGTTTTGCTATATGACCACATCTGGCTGTAGTACCGGTCCGAACAGGTGGTTCATTAACCGATTCACTCCGGCTGTCACTTGCGCTGTATACCCATGTCCCGAATGGTCGATGTACAATATTACAAAATAACATGGGCAAAATACAGCCAGAAGGCTTACCATTAAAAATATATATTGTTTTAATTCTTCACTATTTCCTAGAAGTGAACATTTGAACCATAACATGTGTCACAATTAGAAACTATAGTGGACTGTGATGAATGAACTCTCACCTGGAAATGATCTGAGTAGTGAGACCTATGTCCCTGGACAGCGAGTTAGTTGTTAGTGGTTAGTGAGAGAGACAAGGGTGTAGTGGCCTTACAGCTACCCACAGAGTCGTCAAAACTTGCCTGTGGTGGGAGCCGGTACCGGGCTGCGAACCCTGTACCTACCAGCCGTATGTCCAATGGCTTAACAACAATGCCACCGAGACTGGTCATCCCATGTAAACTTCCCCAAGCTCAAAAACAGACTACATCTAGTACAGAAATAGTATAAACCATCCATCGGCAGAGGTAGGACTGGATTTTAATGGTCGACTCTTTTTTTCTTGAGGTACACCTTCCGAGCCTAAAATAAAGACAAACATTTGATGATGTGTTTTGCACAACAGGAAGTACATAATACAGATATATAAACAATAACTGGTTACTGTCTTAAAAGCACACACCCTATTTAATTTTTTACTATTAGAGGTGTTTATGATCACTAAAATCATACTTTACTTATATTTTACTGTTTAGGTTATCCATTTTCAGGGCAACCAACCTAATAGAAACGCCCCTTTCAAAGCAATGGTATAAAGCTCATGAAAATCGCCATTTTCAAAAATATAGAAAAATAATTTAAACAGCGCTGTATTTTACATATTTAAAAAATAACAACTACAGAGATACACAACAATTAAAAAAAATGTATTATTTATTGGAATGTTATGTATTCAATAATAAAAGTATAAATCAATTCACATAAGTGGCAGAATGTTTATAGGCTTGCTTCCTTTTTAAGCATAGCCCTATTGAATGGCTAGTCTAGTAAAACATGCTAAATATATTCATCAGTGTAAATAAAGTTACTATACCTAGTACAGCAGTTAACAGCATTATTATTTTTATGTAGGTACATGTACATTGCCACATTTGCACTATTTCATCAGTGGGGTCGAACTAATTTGTGGTTAACTGAATCGGGGACGAAACGTTTGGTACCCACATTAAGACTGGCTATTGTTCTGCATTACGCTTACATTACTATTAGAGTACCGTAGCACTTTTCGCGGCAAAATCTAAAAATGGTTTATAAAAATTAACATATTTTATTGTTTAACTTACTTGAATAAAATAAGATCGGTAGGTATATTAATTAATTAATATTAATGTCATGAATGTGTCACAGATTACTGGTAGCCAAATAGTATTTAGTGAAATGTTACATTTCAAAGCATAAGTGATAAGAAAGAAATTTAAGAAGAGAATTGTGGATCCGTTTCTTTTGTTTTCATACGATCGCAAGTGTTCTGTTATATGTTTAGGTTTTTACACACCGTGGCAAAGTTGCATGCATCGCCATAGAACTGATGTTTGCCCCGTAGTAATTACTATATGATATTTAAAACACCTAAATGAATGCATAAACTACACAGCAAATAAGATACATTTCATACATGGCTTCAGTTTACTCGATTGTCAAAAACATTTTCATTGGTCGGCTGTTGACAAATACAGCCAATAGACAAACGTTTTAGTAATATCACAAAACAGTTGATAATACCAAGTTCAGGTTGCAATGGAGAATGCAGAATGATAAACTCTCTTTAATAAACTCGGGATTTAAAAATATAGAAAATTTAAAATATATTCAGAAATGGTTGCTTCCTAAAAAAATAATGATAGTGAATTTGGAAAAAAGTCCGGATATTTGGCATTAATTCCGGAATTCGGGATATGCATTTCTGTACATCCAAAGTGTTTCTGGTCATCCTGTGGTTTCTAATACCACAGAATGCATTTTTCATATTTTAACAAATGACATGCATCTTTGAGGTAATGGGTATGTAGTTCATTTTAGTCTATTTTTAAGGGTATTTATTTAACTATGCACTCAACACATTTTATTGACAGGTATATGGCATCAGACATATGGTTAAGGACCACACAGGTATTGAGAGAGGAAACCCGCTGTCACCACTTCATGAGTTGTGCTTGTGCGACGAGTGTGATACGATTGCAAACTTCACTAGATTAGATATAAATTATATTTGACAAAAAAAACATGAAATCTTTCTATTTATTAAATAACTTTTTGCAATTTACCGTTATTTTTAAAATGCCAGCAGCAAAATACTTCTGTCTTTCTTACAGTGAAGATAATACTTTCTACAGTGGCGATAACACATTTCAGAGTGAAATTTATCACTGAGTAACACTTTAATATGACTCATATATTAAAATATTTCACTAAATGTTTTATAATAAAAATGGTCATGTAATTAATTCAGAAATCCAAAATTCAACGTAGAAAACGTCCGAATTAGGAAAATTAATGTATGTTTAATAATAGTACCCATTAAAAATATTTTTCCAAATTCATGTCACAAACAAATTAATGACTAGAGCTGGGCAGTATTGAAATTTCAAGTTCGGTATCGGTATCGGTATTTTGGTGGCAATTTACCTCGGTATCGGTACGGTATTCGGTATTCATATAACACTAATAACTAACCAATATTAAGCAGTATTTTAAGTACCGGGTATACCTGCCTCTAATTGCACGCCCACGTTAGGGTCTTCCCCTTATTTATGTCCAACACATTTTTTTTCTTTTATCAAAGGGAGGTTTTCTAACAAGTAATGTCTTTGAACCATTACTCATCTGATGACCTACAGGTAAACATTTACAGTTTTATTTAATAAATATAAAAAGCGGTTGTTTTAAATATGAACCTCTCAAACATTTTTCCGATTTTAAAAATTGACAGTCTCCGGAAGTATTCGTTTTATTCCGTTAAAGATACGGCCTAAAGCTGACCTGCATTCTTTTCAAGATATAAATGCGTGGTCGTCAGACACGCTAGTCTGTAATGCGGTGTTAGAAAGTTAGAACCCCGGCCTTAACAAAAAATAGCAGTAGTAGGTAACGCAAAACTGTTACTGTCACAAATTCAACAACAGTAGGCCCTAAACATCGAATCACGCCTCAATCACGTGAAATAGCATCACTTGTACACGTACGCCTGACGTGCGCATAGCACTGAAACAATATCGTGTACATGATATAATTTTTACCCATTTTCTTTTCGATGCTGTCACCGTTTCTTCAAGCCTTTTCGTAGTTTTTTGGTATGCTAGCTTCTTTATGATGGTGTTCAATATGTTTCGTCAAATTGGTTCTATTGCCATAGTCGGCCAATACTTTTCGTTGGCACAAAGTTCATATGCATGTTTTTCGGTCCTTCTATTGAAATATTTTTGCCCATACGCTCTTCTTATCGGCCATTTTGTGTGTAATGTGGTGTCGTCAGATGTATTTTTAGTGTTTTACTTTTAACAGTGTTAAAGGCAGGAATACGTACTTTGCAATACCGAAATTTTAGGTATTTACAGATTTGCTCGGTACGGTATTTCAGTACCTTTCAGAAGCATTTTTGAATACCCTAATTCTTCAGCATGTCACAGTGTTAAATTCAGTGGATTATTTGTCTTTGACATCTAGGTCATCACCATGGAGCAGCCATTACATTTTAAAATTTATATCCAACATATGTGGGATATTACTTGATGATATCACTAATGTCACAATAGGTTAATTTCAATGGACTGTGTTGCCTTGACATCTAGGTCATCACCCTGGAGCAGCCATCACATCTTTAAAAGTATATCTGACATATGTGGGATATTACCGGGTGATACCACTAATGTGTTAATTACAATGGATGGTTTCACAATGACATCTATGTCATCACGACCATCATCATACAGCAGCAGGCATGTCTGTAAATCTATATCCCACATATGTCGAATATCTGTGTGTGATATCAGTAATGTTATGTTGTGCTCTGTCCAACTTATGCATACACACGGGTTTTTTTAAAATTTGTTTATTGAATACCTTGAACTGTGAGCCGCTGTGGCCGGTCGCTTTAGAGATTTCTGACATGGATTCCCTGTAAACAAAAATAAAAGAATGAATGAAAGAATGAATGAATGAATGAACAAAGAATGAAAGAAAGAATGAGCCTGTATGCAAAGTATCAGCCGAAACTATATGGTACATTTTGGATGAAGAATAAGGAAAATTTTAAACAAACAGCAGAAAATCCAGAACCACTGTACAGACGAATAAAAATCGGGAAATGTTTTAGAGATAAATACAGAAAACATGAATAGAAGACCCCAGTGAGTATTGTTTGTATGTTTTGTTTAACGACACCACTAGAGCACACTGATTTATTAATCATCGGCTAGTGAATGTCAAACATTTGGTAATTTTGATATATAATCTTGAGTAAAAGAGTTTGTTTTGTTTAAAGACATCACTAGAGCACATTGATTTATTAATCATCAGCTATTGGATTTCAAACATTTGGTAACTCTAACATTTTTCTTAGTCTTAGGGAAGTAACCTGCTACATTTTTCCATTAGTAGTGAGGGATCTTTTACGTGCACCAACTCACAGACAGGATGACACATACCACAGCCTTTGATACCAGTCATGGTGCACAGGCTAGAAAAAGAAATAGGATAATGGGCCCACCTATGTGGATTGATTCTAAATCAACCATACATCAGGAGAGCACTTTACCACTGGGCTACACCCCACCCGGGGACCGGCCTTGGTGTCATTGTGGTTAAACCATTGGTCTACAGGCTGGTAGGTACTGGGTTCGGATCCCAGACGAGGCATGGGATTTTTAATCCAGATACAGACTCTAAACCCTGAGTGTGTGTTCTGCAAGGCTCAGTGGGTAGGTGTAAACCACTTGCACTGACCAGTGATCCATAACTGGTTCAACAAAGGCCATGGTTTGCACTATCCTGTCTGTGGGAAGCGCAAATAAAAGATCTCTTGCTACCTGTCGTAAAAGAGTAGCCTATGTGGTGACAGCAGGTTTCCTCTAAAAAAAAACACAGTGTCAGAATGACCATATGTTTGACATCCAATAGCCGATGAAAAGATAAAAAATCAATGTGCTCTAGTGGAGCCGTTAAATAAAATAAACTTTACTTTACACCCCACCCCTCCATTCACAATGTATGCAAAGTATAGTGTATGTTTTGGACGAAAAATAAGGAGCATTTTGAACAAACAGCAGAAAATCCTGAACAACTGTACAGATGATTAAAAATCAGGGATTTGTTTTCCCAGATAAATCGAGAACATTTTCTGTTGTGGGAAAATCCCAGCAAGTGCTACTTCCTTTCAGGAAACAGTGTACAGATGATTAAAAATCGGCAAATGTTTTTTCCAGATAAATCGAGAAAGGTTTCCTTTGTGGAAAAGTCCAGCGAGTACTACTCCTCTTCAGGATGATTAAAAATCAGGAAAATGTTTCCCCAGATAAATTCAAAAACGTTTTCTGGAAAACCCAGATGAGTATATTTGCCTTCGGAAAACACTGTAAAGATGAATGAAAACCGGGAATGTCTTTTCCAGACAAATTGGCAAAAGTTTTCTGTGGGGAAAACCCAGTGAATATTATTTGCGTTCAGGAAACAGTGTACAGATGATTTTTCCAGATAAATTTAGAAATATTTCCTGGAAAAGCCCAGTAAATACTAATTACTTTCAGGAAACAGTGTCTTTAGCAGCGGGTACGCACAGTTGAACATCGCCTTGGACAGGCCATGGAGCAGCAAGTCGCTGTTCTTGTCAATAAATTCATCCACTTTGTAGAGCACTTGCAGATCAAAGTATTAATGCCTTATTACATCTGTGTATGTATGTATGTATGTACATATGATGCACACAAAATGTAAGCAATGATATCAGGGCCTACAACTCTGACTTTACAAAATGGTTTCTGGGGCATTAACAAAATGTTTCAAAAACTAAAAATATCCATCTCTCGCTCGGGCAATAGAAAAATCTTGTTTTTCGTAAAATCAGTAGGATGGAAATAAAGAAAGAAATGTTTTATTTAACGACACACTCAACGCATTTTATAAAGGAAATATTTTATTTAACGATGCACTCAACACTTTTATTTACGGTCATATGGTGTGAGAGCTATGGTTAAGGACCACACATATATTATTAAGAGAGGAAACCTACTGTCGCCACTTCATGGGCTACTCTTTTCGATTAGCAAGGGATCTTTTATATGCATCATCCCTCAGTCAGAGTAGTACATACCATAGCGATATGCCAGTAATGGTAAACTGGCTGAAAGTAAAATCAGTAGGAAATACAAGCTGGTCTGGTAATCTCTATCTATGCACCAGCACTATGCACAACCAAAATGATCGATCATGCAATCTTTAGTAGACCTGAACTAGTTAAATTTCTGGCATATTACATGCATTGGTATCTAAACAGCACTTGTTATTTTTATTTATTTTTAAAGAAGCAGCCTATAGAGAGGAAATTATGGCATTTACACTTCCTGCATAGTGTTTGAGTCGGAAGGCATCGTGGGGGAGTATTTTGTCCGACTGGTTCTTCATGGCCTTTGTTGAACTAGTTATGGATCACTGGTCGGTGCAAGTGGTTTACACCTACCCATTGAGCCTTGGGGAGCACTCACTCAATCTAGTTTTGTGGCACTTTTTAGGGGTGGGGAAGGAAGGGAGGGAGGAACAGCTGTGCCTCACCCCTGCTAGGGATGTCCATGATCTGTATTGACTATTCTGTAAAAACACTACTAGTGACATTTTCTAGTTACACATCGGGCAGTTGCCAGTTACAGAAGCCACCCTATTTAGAATGGATAACATATTAACATGCCTATATCCAATTAAGGTTCAAGCACATCTTTCCCGGGCACAATTACTGACTTTGCCAGTGATTGAGTCAGGACTGAAGGAGAGAGTGAGTAATGGTGGGTGGCGGGGGCTGTCACCCTGAAAGTAAGAGTTATCGTTGTTGTTTTACAGAAAACAAAATTGATAAAAATACTGATTTTATTTTATGTAGAGAGAGAAAAAAAGTCAAACTTGTGTTCATGTGCTATTCACCTTAATACTGTCGTTGATTCGGCGGACCAGCCAGGAGAACATCCGACTGTAGATTGCTTTGCACAAGGCATCCCGAGCGTAGTATGCCTGCAGAAAAAAAAAAAAAAAAAAAAAAAAAAAAAAGTTAAAGACAGGTTTAGACAAGTTGATATATAAAGGTATACTATAAATTCCAAATTGTTAAATATATTATAATCATATGGTTTCATATTCAACGTGCAATACAAGGATTGCTCTGGCATTTGCCAAATTCGGCAATTGCGAATTTCAAAAAGAATTGGCAAATTTAATTTTAATTTGGCAAAATAATATCATGATTTAATTGTTATTTTGTTAGAAAAATAACTGTGTTTCAGCAGTTTTTCAAGTTTGATAGATAATTTGGCCAACATTTCTTCTGTGGACCTAGAGTTATCCCTGCAATATTTACAAATTTATAGAATATGAAACAAACTTCCATTTCATTTCATTTCATGTTTATGTCCTGAGTGAAATAATTTTCAATTGTTACCAGCTTTACCAAGTGACATTAAAAATTATTTCCCGCGGGACATAAACATGATATGAAATGGTAGCAAGCTTAATATCCGATTTATCACCCATAATCAATTTTAATTTATATCAGTGAACTCGTTTGGCTGAAATTCCTGTAAGGTTACAGTGTGCCAGTTGAAAGAAAGAAAGAAATGTTTTATTTAACGACGCACTCAACACATTTTATTTATGGTTATATGGTGTCAGACATACAGTACACGAAGCAACCAAACTGGCAATATCGGCAGGTCGGCTCTGTGGTCGGCTCGGCAGTCTTGGGGGAAAAAAACATGTTTCCAAAAATTTGCCGATCGGCAATTTTGTAAAACTTTTATTTTAACGAGAATTACGTTTGCAGTTCATCCAACATGTAACACTGTTCATTATTTTTATATTGACCATGTTATTAACAGCTTCATGTCATAAATGTGAAATACCAATATTTTTTTAAAATAAATAAATTGTGAAACTGACTCACGTGCAACTTGCGTCAGTTGTGGAAGAATTCATTATATATGATGGGGATCAGTTTGACTTTTTCGATGTGCCACCAATTTAAAAAATAAAAAATAATAAATAAAAAAATGGGAAGGGGATGGGGTGGTTTGAGGGACGGATGTTTAAAACCAAATTGGCTATCAGACTATTTTGTTCCACACCAGTAACAACTTGCAGTGATTCTGCAAATTCGCACAGGCCACTTTGCTGTGAATCTGTGACAGGTTTATCTGTCACTTGTTGTCAACTGTCAATATGTTTAAAAAAAACAAAAAACAAAAACCCGACGCGTTGACATATTTTTTACAAGCAGAATTATTAAATTATTATTCTAAAACTTATGATATTGATATATTCCGATTGGCAACTTAAATCTATACTGACTATAATAAATTTTAAAACCAAACACATGATTTATTTTAACTTACTGACAACCCTTGTAGTTTGTTGAAAAGGGAAAACTATTAGTAGTAAATAAGGAAAAGGAGCGTTAATTACTGCACGTGTCGGGGGGAGGGTGTATTACGGTTTCAGAGAAAAGAAGTGAAATTGACAAATAAATGTGCACGTGGCTTGCGGCAAGCGGCTAACAAAAACGTAATTTTATTTGTATTATTATTACATGTATGGTCAAGGACCACACACATTTTGAGAGAAAACCCACTGTCGCCACTTCATGGGCTACTCTTTCCGATTGGCAGCAAGGGATCTTTTATTTGTGCTTCCCACAGGCAGGATAGCACAAACCATGGCCTTTGTTGAACCAGTTATGGATCACTGGTCAGTGCAAGTGGTTTACATCTACCCACTGAGCCTTGCAGAGCACTCACTCAGGGTTTGGAGTCGGTATCTGAATTAAAAATACCATGCCTTGACTGGTATCCGAACCCAGTACCTACTAGCCTGTAGACCAATGGCCTAACCATAATGCCACCGAGGCCGTTATTTCATATTTATGTCCTGAATGAAATAATGTTCAATTGTTACCAGCTTTAGCAAGTGACATTATAAATTATTTCCCGCGGGACATAAACATGATATGAAATGGTAGCAAGATTAATATCCGATTTATTACCCATAATCAATTTTAATTTATATCAGTGAACTCGTTTGGCTGAAGTTCCTGTACGGTTGCAGTGTGCCAATTGATGCCGTCATAAGATATCGAAGTGTTATGTCCCAGTGGGTGTTCTAGAGGTAGTACTAAACCAAATAACTTCTGGCTGGGTCAAAGTTCGAGGTGCACCCAATGTTTGATAGAGAATCAAACACCACAAGTCCTGTGAATGGTTATAAATGTGAGTGTTGGTTGTAAAAAATTATAATTTAATCTGGGTAAAAACAATATGCACTTTTATTTCATCTAGTACCAATGTGTCAAGTAGCCTTGTGCTTGAAACATGTATTGGGTACCTGTGAAAAAAAGTACTCGAATTTTGTGCGGATCTAGGGTAGTCATAGACACTACTTGTTATCTTAGAACCGAGCAGCTTGACCCCCAATTTTCTCTGGTTCACTTGAAGTATGAGGGGTGGTAGTATTTATATCTGTGGCGTTTATGTTGATTGATACGCTGCAGGTAGGAGTTTTAGCCACATATGTTACTATTGTCGTCTATGGGATTTGATTTGGTGGTATACACCCTAGAGGGATGTAACACTTTGATATGAACCTAGATGTTTTCAAACATGTGGGTAATACTAAACGTACTGACCTCCCCCAAGCTGAGGTCGGTGGTGACGGTCTCTGTCTTCATCTCCATGGTTCTCTTGGTCAACGACCTTTCGAGATCATCCATATCACAACTCAGCAGCTCTCCGACAGCATACAGCTCTGAAAATACACAACTATCGTAAAGTACGAAAACAAAATGTCCAAATCCACTGAAATCGATCGATCCTGTTCTCCAACAGCATACAGCTCTGAAAATATGGAACTTCCCATAAAGTACAAAACTAAATGTCCAAATCCACTGAAAACGATCGATCGTTCTCTTTGACAGCATGCGCATACAGCTCTGAAAATACATAACTACCATAAAGTATGAAAACAAAATATCCAAATCCAATGAAATCGATCGATCCTGCTTTCTTACAGCTCTGAAAATACACAACTACCGTAAACTACTAAAACAAAATGTCTAAATCCACTGAAATCGATTGATTGTTCTCTTCGATAGCATACAGCTCTGAAAATACACAACTACCGTAAACTACTAAAATTAATGTCAAATCCACTGAAATCGATCGATCCCTGCTTTCTTACAGCTCTGAAAATACACAACTACCATAAACTACTAAAACAAAATGTCTAAATCCACTGAAATCGATTGATTGTTCTCTTCGACAGCATACAGCTCTGAAAATACACATCTACCGTAAAGTACGAAAACAAAATGTCCAAATTTACTGAAAAGCAACCAATCTTGCTTTCATACAGCTCTGAAAATACACAACTACTGTAAACTACTAAAACAAAATTCAGAGTCCACTTAAAGCGATTGATCCTACAAACCATCGGACATGAGGCAAACACTCTACAGAAGTTGCAGAAGCAGAAGAAAAAGGAGAAGGAGAAGAAACCCCAATTTCCTTTGAGAATTCCAGTTCAAATGGTTTAATGATACACCATTAATAATTTGCACATGATAGGTTTGTTTTTGTTTGACGACGTCACTAAAGTACAGTATAACCTCGATTTACCACCTACTGTGGTACCTATGTGATTTTGGCGTTATATCGAGTTGGCATTAAAGTGAGGATGCCTAATATGCACCACCAAACACATTTTTCATTTGATACAGGGAAAAAAAGGTAACATTAATTTTAATTTTAATTTTCAACCATCAATGAACATTGGAAATATAAAAAACGTAAACATGTACGGTGAAACGGTAAAAAGTAACGAATTAACTCATTCACTCTTGTTTGGAAAGAAATCATCGAATTTACATTAGACTCAACTGAATGTGTATTACTTTCTATAAACCGAAGAACTATTTTGATCACTTTGAGCTTTGCAACTAACTCATCAGCTTATACAGCTTACACACAATAACAGTTAAAAAGGATGTTTCTTTATTTATTAAATGCGAGTCATACTTGATTAGGACTAAAACAACTGATGTTACGCATTTACCCAGAATCGCCCAATCAAATGCACCGATCAAATCCCTTATTGTCACGTGATCATCAAACCAGCTTTTTGTCTTGTACCGCTACATCTTTGAACTGCGGAATCACTGCACTGACAATTAACTGTACCACAGTGGTGTTGTCAATCATTAGACAATAACAAAAGTAACAACCCCTGTAGAGCTTAATTACGGCCAATGTACTCCCTGTCGAGCCGCTTGATTACAGCTAATCGAAGCACAGGCGATACAATCGAGGGGACTGTAACACATTTTGTTCAAAAACATGTATGGCGGATAACGAGGGTGGCGCTAAATTGAGGGAATTAACCAAGAAAACAAACGGTACTTGGAAGAAAGTTGGCTATACAAGAGGTTGGTGTTAAATCGGGGGGCAATAAATCAAGGGTATACTGTACATTGATTTATTAATCATTGGCTACTGGAAAAGAAAGAAAAAAAGAATTTTATTTACGGTTATATGGCGTCAGACATATGGTTAAGGACCACACAGATATTGAGAGAGGAAACCTGCTGTCGCCACTTCATGGGCTACTCTTACCAATTAGCAGCAAGGGATATTTTATATACACCATCCCACAGACAGGATTCCCTTTGATATACCAGCCGTGGTACACTGGCTGTGACGAGAAATAGCCCAATGGGCCCACCGACGGGGATCGATCCCAGACCAACTGTGCATCGAGCAAGCGCTGTACCACTGAGCTATGTCCCGCACCCTTGGCTACTAGAAGTCAAACATTTGGTAATTTTCACTTATGGTTTAAGAGAGGAAACATGCTACAAGTTTTCATTAGTAAATAGGGATCGTTTATATGCACCATCTCACAGACTGGAATGTACATTCTACGGCCTTTGATATACCAGTCGTGGTGCACTGGGTGAACTGAGAAATAGGCCAATGGGCCCACCGACGGGGATCGATCCCAGACCAACCACGCATCAAGCGAGCACATTATCACTGGGTTAAGTCTTGCTCACTATAAAATAAAAAACAAAAATAAGGGTGTATAAATTAACCATTATTTGTACACATCAAGTCACAACATTTATATGCACACATCATTTTCATTGTGAGTAAGCACTGTATATACCAATAGCTGCGTGCGAAATTTGCATATGTGGAAACTGGGGTAACATTAATCATAGAAAGACTCCCCGAAGTGGTCAGACTAAGCCCACAGCTAAACGCTGATGGGGAATGGCAGGTGTGTGGCACGGATAGCCACAAGAGACAAGCTTGCACCTATCGTGGTTGGAGAGACAAGGACTGGGATGTGGAGGTGGACAGCGAAAGAAGTTGAAAGATAGGAGTTGCCAGATCGGGAAGAAATGAGATGGAATTCAAAGGAGAGAAAAGGAAAGGGGGCAGTGGGATACAAAAAAGAAGAAAGAAAAAAATAATAATCAGATGTAAATATCTCACCGCTGTGGTCCTCGATGTGACAACCATCAGTGCCATCCTCGTTGCTCTTGGCAACCATCTGGAGGTTGCCAAGTTTGAGAATACTGGCCACCAGCTGGAAGACGGACTCGACCTCATCCTCTGAGAAACCAATCACATGCATACCAGACTGGGTAGAAAAAAAAGAAGAAAAAAAGTTAAAGTTTATTAAGGCATAACAAAAGCAAATTCATGCAAACCATTCTGTGAAAACCAGGAGCGTCAGAAGCAGTACGCATTTAAAAAAAAAAATTATCTTTCTATGGCGATCACTTAGTATAGCCATTATCATATACATTGCTTTCATGGTCGTTACCGAGTTTTAATTGCTTCCAATTAACACTCCTGAAAACAGAAAGACAGGGAACTACAATTCCAGCAAACCATTCTGTTAAAACAAGGGTCCCATTCCACAAAGCTATCTTAGCCCTAAGATCACATTAAGTGCATGGTTATCTTATGCACTAAGGTGATCTTAGTGCTAAGATCGTTTTGTGGAACAGGGCTCAGGGGCGTCGGAAGCAGTATTGAAAGAACATTTCTTTTCTCTTTCTATGGCGCTGACTTAGTATAGAGCTCATCATATACATTGCTTTCATGGTCGTACCGAGCTTTAATTGCTTCCAACGCTCCTGAAAACAAACTCTTTCTCTTGTACTTGCTCAAAGCCACATTTAGCAAAGGTCTTTTTGCACTTAGGTTGTTAACTATCATATACACATAATGCTAAATATTATGTTAAACAAAAATTAATTCTATAAATAAAACTTCAATGGACGTGGTCATCTCTGTCTTTTAACCTGGGTTAATGAGGGTTGGCTTGTTATCTACATCGCTGCCATATTTTGTTAGGAAAGTGCAAGGCCACAACACCTCATCTAAACTTTCCAGTACGAAGCACGGATTACATCTATCTATATTGTTTTCCCTTGTTTTAGCATGGATCAAGTGAGCTCTTTACCACTGGGCTAGGTCCCATTCATTTATTAAAGCAAACAAATTACATGAATGTTTATTTCAATTAAGTTTTATCAATTTTTAATGAAATAAAAGTGCCCCAAAAATGGTGAAAATGCCCCAAAAGTGTTTGGTCTACCAAGCCTTTCCCAATTTCTAGGGAAATCACTAAGCTATATTTCATTTCAATTTACTATCATGCTTATATCTAATTAAGGTTCAAGCACGCTGTCCTGGCCACACACCTCAGCTATCCGGGCTGTCTGTCCAGAACAGTGGGTTAGTTGTTAGTTGTCTGTGGTTAGTGAGAAAGAAGTTGGTGTAGTGGTCTTACACCTACCCATTGAGTCATTAAAACTCGCTCTAGGTGGGAGCCGGTACCGGGCTGTGAACCCAGTATCTACCAGCCTTATGTCTGATGGCTTAACCACGACACAACCAAGGCTGATTAATTCTAGTTATAAATAATGCTCTGCTGAGCAACTATGCAAGAGCAGACAACTTGTTTTAATTAGATAAGTGACCTCCTCTGTCCCATGTCACCAAGATGGCGGATCTCTTACTGTGTTTTCTCAAAGTTGCCCTTGTCGTCTATGGAGGAAACCTCTGTGCAGCCGTTTCTGAGGAAGGTGTACTTTTCAGTATCAGGAGTCAGCATCAAAGATTCTAAAACAGAATGGAACACGTAAATAGGGCTCATATACCTTGGAAACAAAAACTTCGAAGACTTTTCCCAGACTTTTTACAAGGCAAAATTATTTTTTTGAAGACTCACGTTATTCAATATATATATCTCCCCACATTTCTGTAAAAATTGAAAAAATTGACAATCTTTTCATTATATGCATTGCACAAGCATGTAAAACAAATCTTCGGTAAATGTCTGCAATTGTTAGTCACGATTTCTCAAATGTACATTAGTGCCAAGATTGGAAAAATGTTGTCAGATTCTGCCATTTGTATGCAACAAAAAATTTCTACATGAGTCCTAAAAAAAAATTTCCATCCTTTTTTTTAAACCAACTTGCAAAAAAAGGTATTTTTCTATACTTTTTCCAGGTTTGGAAAATGGATTTTCAAAACTGCATACTTTTCAAGGTTTTCCATACGCACCCTGAAACAAAGCAGACTGCTTCATACTAATTGTAAATTTTCACCATAATTTACAACACAAAGCTACATTGTGTCACGGAATGGGATGGCAGGGTTCAAACTTAATGGTCGCCCGATCGCCCCTGGTGACGGGCGACTGAAAACCCTTAGTAAGGTTGCCAGCCTGGCAACCGATTTATTAAAAAAAAGTTGTTCGTATTTTCTCATATAATCTGTTGCAATATTGTTGGTTTTTGTTTTTTAGAAAATATTATTTGGGCAAGTGAAAATAGATCCAGGCAAGTGAAAGTGCTGTCACCACTTGCCCGGATGGCAACTAAAAAAAAAAAGCTAAGCGCAGACGCTGGGATGGTGATCAATGTACAGCAGTGCTAAGATCAATTTTGTGAAGCTACGTTAGCATGCACTATGAAATCGTAAATCCATCATAAGCTACGGTATGCGCTGTAGTGATTTCATAGCTCCAAGATATCTTCGAAAATCCCTAGCCATGCAGGTCCATACTGTATGGTAACGTGTGCATGAGCTACCAGGCACAGTGTTCTACGTTGCGACCAAAATGGTCGCCAATGCGACCAAAATGTTGGCGTGGCGACCGATTGAATTTATTATTGTCGCCGTCTGGCGACTGACTCCAAACATGTCTAAGTATTAATATATCTGCCATGTGGGTTCAGAGTCCTAACAGCGAAAACCAATAAAAAAAATTGACATCATTGTGCAGTTGTTATTTACGAAGTTGTCCGATTGATCACTGTGAAATCCGTATTAATATTTGGTACCGTTCGGAACTCATTGCAAAAACAATCCAGCTATTTCAATTGGTGTATTATTTTAATGCACACAACCATTTGGAATATCTCAATTGATATGGATTTCCGGATAATGTACTTAAGAAGTCCTGAATACTGTATTGTATATTAACCGATTCACTATGGTACATTAGTGGTGGTTGCATTCGATTGAAGAACACGAATACAAAATCAAGTAAAGGTTGCTCACTCACTGTTCATACTATACACATTATAAACAAACGTGCAAAATGGAGACCGATTATTAAACAATACATTATAAACGAGCATTTCAACAATTACGTAACGCATCTATTTGATGCGCAGTGCGATGCGTTACAAACGCTATGGGGAAGGGGAGGGGTTGTTTGTCAAGATTTATTTACCGGCAACGTCTTTAAAGCAATGTGATTTTTTTTAAAGCATAAACAAAATGCCAGCAGCCATACATGGCTATATGTTCTGTTAGATGATGTTTCCGCCCAGCATGTAGAAGCATGATAAAAACATTCAAAGCGGCAAAATGTTAAAATATTACAATTCTTTAGGAAAACGAAAATCTAAAATTTCAAACGCTAATTAAGAAGACGAGAGACGGGTGAAACAACTACTGGAAATTCAAATGAAGGCCAATATGATAAATCTGCAGCTGAAACCGAAACAGAGCCAGCCAGCCAGCCAAAAAAAAAAAAAAAAAAAAAAAA